>JAQIVZ010000328.1:0-77666 GCA_034700945.1 Arrhopalites spinosus
TCCATTATTTATGTGGTCGTCATTTTTGGACTGAGGGAATGGATGAAGAACCGGAAGGCCTTTGACCTGAGGGCTCTTCTCATCCTGTGGAATTTGGGACTGGCCTTTTTTTCTATTAAAGGGACGTTAATGGGTTATCCAGCCATGGGAAAAATAATCGCCAAAGATGGTCTCCACGGCTCTATTTGTGCCCCTGTGTAAATTCATTTAATTTAATTGCAAACCTTAAATAAATATTTAATTAAATCATTAAAAAATTTTCAGTGACGCCATGGACGAGAATGGCTGGTACTGGGGGACTTTGTTTATATTTTCCAAAATTGTTGAATTGGGCGACACTTTATTTCTAGTCTTGCGCAAACGCCCTCTCATTTTCCTTCACTGGTACGAACAACTAGAATTTCAAAAGGGTTGAATTCCCGCTCATTTTAAAATTTTATTTGCCCGCAGGTATCACCACATTTCGGTTTTAATATTTTCCTGGATCACATACAAAGATTTGATGTCCACTGGAGCCTGGGCGGGATTGATAAATTACACGGTGCACGCCTTCATGTACACTTACTTCACCATCACCGCCCTCGGGTGGAAAGTCCCCAAACCAATCGCCATGTCCATTACGGCAGTCCAGTTTTTGCAAATGATTGTCAATTTGGGGATCCATTCTTACGCGGCGGAAAGGAAAATGACGGGAAATGAATGCGCGGGTGTTTCAAATTTCCATTTGTGGCTGGCCTTTGGATTATTCTCATCCTACGCCATTTTATTTGGTAATTTTTTTATAAAGGCATATTTTGGTTCAAAACCAAAAAGTAAAAGTGCATAAATTGTAGAGAACTCTACATTGTAGCTAGACGGATAATACATACATATATACAGTATATATTATGTAATTATTAAAATGGTTCATTTGAGACTTATTTTTTTAAAAATGTAATTTGAAGGGTTGAATAAATTACTTTTTCAATGTCTCGAAATATTTTTTCATGTCAATGAATTTTAATAATTTCTCAAATCAGTGGACTTGGAACCACAAGTAAAAATTAATTGTACATAAAATGTTATAATTTTGTTTAAATTATGACTTTTACATTGAGTGGTGTAGATTGACAACTTGTTTAAGCGTTTCATGTTTTGTTTCTGCTTTGCATCGCTCCTTCTTCATTTGTCATGTGACATGACCTGGGTCAATGAATGCTTTCTACCTGTTTACCTTGCATTAAATTGGTATTACCCCAAAAATAATGGTCACCATTGCATTGGTAAAGATATAAATCTGCAGGAGCACATAATTATTGCGTCGTAATATGCAAGTGATGAATTAAATGCGTAGTATGTATTAGTACATTATATATTGTAGTTTATTCGCAAAAAATATTTTGAAAATCCGTTGACCCGTTTCAAAATGGGAGGTCATTTACGAGATGGAGTCAAAAAACCATTTGTGCAACGCTACGAAAACGAGGCCGGACGGAAGATACGTTTCTTTGTGAAAAAGTTTACAAGTGACCAAATCCCAAACAAACTATCCACAGGACATTGTCAACATATGACGTGTCAGGAACTATGACCAGAAAGCCCGGGTCATGTGATGATCATCATGTGACCCCTATACACAAAGTCAGTGCCATCAAGAGAAAGAGAAAAGGACTCCCGGCATTTCAACGGTTCCAGTGTCCAGTAGAGTTGGAGTACTTCATCAATTGTGGGTCATATCAAAAGACGAAGACTTGGGCTACATGCCCATATCAAGAAACAAACATTTTTATATATAAAATACCAGAAAAAAAATTCTCAAAGAAACGGTTGCAAAATTTGCCAAAAACATTTCCGTCCGGTTGGGGTAAATGTTTGATCATGGACAACGAGACCAAAATTTTTCTGGCTCCTAAATTATAATCCAGGAAGGAGGTACTACTATTATACCCCAAATCTTGTTGAATTTGGAATTAACCAAATATTCATTAAAAGTCAATGGGGGGAGAAAAGAATGAAGATGGCAACCTTTCGGACTCCTATATTTTACATGAAAATGTAAATAAAAAACTTTATTTTTAAAATTGTATTAAGTGGAGACTTAGTCCGAGTATTGAAAAATATAATAATTTTACAGATCTGTTGTTTTGATCGGACATAAAAAATTACATCATGTGGCTCCCGTGAAAGAGGAATTGCAGAGCACACACATAGATTTCGTCCAATGCTCCTATGTCCCACAGGTCAGGTCATTTGAAACTTTTTTGGGTATTATTAGGTCCTCATACAGTGCTCGTAAAGATGCCACCAAAAGATTAGGTGGATTCAAGTGAATTCACAGAAATTTAATTATGAATTTCGACTGAAAACGCGTACAACGGCTCATGCAACAGGCCCACCAAAATATTACAAAAAAAAGACTTAAGGGTCTTTACAGTACCCAAAAATTTTACAAGAAAGGAAATTAGTTGTACATTATTCCATAAAAGTGTCACTAAAATTCATCAACTGCGTAACTAAAAATAATTATATGTGCTCCTGCGGATTTTGGTTCGTCATATCTTTAGCTCTTGGGGTACTACACCAACATTGTTTGCAATAATTTTGTAGAGCATGGCATTAGTTCAAAAGATTTCACATGACAAAGAAAAACGTTACAAATCAAATTTAAAAAACTGGGAACAATTTGAAGAAATGTTCATGTGCAAACAGAGCACGTGCACATATTTCTTGTTGAAAATTTCATAAGGTCAAGACTAATTGTGAATTACTTGAAATCCAAGCACGTGTACAAGTATTAGCCAACCATAAAGTTAAAGTGAGACCCAGCAAAGGTTCCCCAAATGTGTCGCAAAGATCAAAGAACAATCTTTGAGATTGCGTTTTGGGATCAATCCGTGTCCCTAAAGCCAAAAGTGAGGGTGTGAGATTGAGGTTGGGAATCTGATTGGAGTTTCCACTAAAATTCAGCCCCATGACAAACACCACAAATGTCGTTTGACCCAGCTATAGTCAACTTCCGGCATTTTGTCTAATCTTTTTTGAGAGCTTTAATTGGTCTGGTTACAGAATAATGATGCCGCTAACTAATCTAGTTGTTTAATAAATGGGTGGAAATTTGGTAATTCAATCCAAAAGTATAAAAATATGATATTGGAGTTATTGACAGGGCCCTAGCGACGAGGGGGCCGGAGTATGCCGGTCTCCAGGCCGTGCCAGGTCAAGCCGGCGATGGGGCCGGGCCTGGGTGATGTAGTAGGCCGAGCTTAAAATTAAATTCACGCATTTCATACCTACTCATGTTAAAAGTTAAAAAATTGAAGCGAATGTACATAGTACACCCTGAAAAAGCAGCAAAGGAAAATGGTCAGTCTAAAAATACAAAAAGGACGGAAAGCCTTAATTCAAAGTGTGAATGTCTTTTTTTGTTCTTGAGAGGTCTACCTACACTCTGTAGCTCTTAATGAGACGGACAATTTATTTGTAGCATGTCGTCAGGGTAGTTTCGTGGAGGCAATATTTTATTATTTGTCAAACTGCCAACGACAGGACGTTGACAACTTAGAATTCCATACTTTTGATGAGTCTTTATAAAAATTGTGCTCCATTGAGATCAACCCGTAAATTAATTAAATTATAGAGATAAATATGGTCAGAAAAAATCAGCCTTCATGGTTGAAACCAATTTTGAGTTCTTAAGAAACAAGTGGAACCTCAAAAACAAAAATCCTTTCTCCATTTCCATGATTGTGTAAATATTGTTATTATTTTCATTGTAAACGTTTGTAACCTGGTATTCATCAATAAAATATTTACGGCGACATGGACTTACCAATAAATTAAATGATTTCTGTATACGATCATCAATTTTACTGCTAGAAAATAGTCATAAATGCTTTCAATTTTGCTTATTTCATATTTCGGAGGGGCCGGGCCCCGACCGTCACCTCAAAAAAATTGGCGCTAGGGCCCTGTTCATATCAATAAATCATATTAACCTGCTGTCATTTGGTGTGTGTGTGTACAGGAACTAGAAACCCAACTCAATATTTTGAGATGAGAAAGTCACAGACTGGGGGATGGCCAAACATGTAGCCCAAAGAAAACGTGAAAGGAGAAAGAGGTAGACTTTATTGATCCATTTTGATGATGAATGGGCTTGTGATTTTGATTCTGAGAATCTCTAACCGTAAACATAGGCTTCATATTACAACATTTTAGATCTCTTTAGATCTTTACAAGAGAATTTTATCAACATGAATGGCATGATGTATATTTTGTAAAATTTACCGGAAAATTAAAGTTGATTCAGAATTTGCATGTGGCTTTTACTCTCTCTCTCTCTTTCTCCTTTCACAAATGTTTTAATGATGATGATGTTGATAACACAAGAGAAAGCTCATCATGGATGACTCTCTCTCTCTAGTAATAGTTTCACTTTGGAGGAGGAGGCTCAAGTGTAATTATTTGGTGGCAGATTTTCTGTACAAAATAAATGGGAACTTGCTCCTTCAAAAGTGAGAGTGAGTTGATGTTATTTTCAGCTACACAATACTTTTTCATGTGACATTGTATGTCATGTAGAGAGAAAATTTTATGTAGTTTGGCAATAGAGCTAATAATGTTGTTGTGTTACGTAATAGTACAATGCCCTCCTAGTGAGAGCATGAAAATTTGTGAATGAGGAAAGTTGCCGAGTGTGTGTGAGTTCTAAAAAGGACCTCCCTCCAAACAAAGAACAAATCCCAATATAATTGAGATTGTAGCCAATTTATTACTTATCCTTTTACATCCTCTCTCTATTCATTGTGTGTACACGTAAAATATAAAGTGGAACCACACCATTTTGATTCTTTGTAATATTACACTTTTGTCTCTATTATGTACATTGTATGATAACTCTAGTTTTTATTTCGAGCTATAGAGTTACTTTAATCTAGTTGGGACAGCTCAAGTTTTACTAAGTCAATATTTTGTTTAGTAAATATTTTTCAAGTTGAGGAATTCTCATTTTAATTTTCTCTTTTTTTAAATCAAGAATGCATGAGTTAGTCAATATTCAAAATATTTTGTAGGCAAAGCGGAGGAAAATATTTCATAGAAAAGTGGTGGCTTATAGAACGAGCTTTTTGTGCATAAAATGTGCATGGGAATTTAACATTCTTTTGTAAAAAATCATTAATTAATGTGGAATATGAAATAATGGAGAAAACTCTTTCAAAAATTCTTGATACTCTCTCTCTCTCTCCGATCAAGTTAAAATTTTAAGTTTGTGTCCTAATTGTGTTTGACGTTCTATTTTTTGAAAATTAGCCACTTGAAGGCTAAATATAATGAGGGGGACAAGCATACGTCCATGTAGAAATGAGAATGGAGGAGAGAAAGTCTTAAATTTTTCAAATTGGATGCTTAAACTAAAACAAGTGGAGTCTTTAGAGACGTCTAGGCTAGGGAGAGGGTGAGGGGATGAAGAAGAAGAAAATAATATGTGATGAAATTATTTCCCAGAGAATCCATAATTACACTCGACTCTCCATGAGGAAAAAGAGCCTTGGAGAGATAAGACAGAAGGGAGAAGGGGGAGAGAGTGAAATGAAGGGTGAATCCATAAAGGAAGAGAAAGAACTTGCCTGATGACTCTTGGATGCAATTTAATGACATTCTCATAAAATAGACTGCACTCATGTATGCACCATCCCTTCATTTCCAAACTAAGCCAACCTATTAAAGTAGCGGATGACTAATTGCATATTTCATCCACACAACTATATACATGAGCACCCTTCCCTAAATATTTTCTACACATTTTGGCATATGCAACTTCTTTTCAGTTTCCCAGCCAAGTAGCTCTCGTTTGTAATTTCCTCGAGGATTCATTCATGAGAGAGAATATTTCTATGAGATTCCATTATGATTTTGTAAATGTAGTAAATTCCATTTTCTTGTATTTTCTCTTTTTGTATTTTAAAGACGTTGAAAATTTCAGTAACAGGATTTTCTGTCCTATTTATAATCAATATGAGGAGAAAGGAGAAATGTATGAATTTTCTTAGAATGGTCGCGTGCTCCAAAAAATTGGATTGATAATCAAATAATGGACTCCTATTCTGTAGTACACACACAAACCATTGTATTGTTAAAATATACCAAAGTTTAGGAACCTGTACAGATATAAAATTTTTTTTTGAAGAGACTATGAATATATAATTTACAACTCATCAAAAAATGTGAAATGAAAATTGTATAGACTTAATAAAAAAAGGAGAAAGTTGTAGGTACTCATGTTCCTATTTGTCAAGGAGGATGGCGTTTACAAGGAGATAAATTTAGTTTATATTAAATGAACCATAAATTTTGACGACGATAAGATTTGACTGGTTGAAATTACCATGTAGCATGACATGCAATGTCTCTCTGTCAACATGGTTCTAGTCAATGTTTCCAGCTACACGCCATGTAGCTCTACATGTCTACCATGGAAATTGAAATGGTGTATATGACAATAGACTGTTCACTACCTTTTTTGTAGGATTTTTATGACTTGTATGATGGCGGGGGCCGAGGTTTTTTATTTGAGATACACACAGACAGAGAGAGAGAGAACATGACATGACATGTACGTGTCGAGAAAGAGTGAAATGTACAGTAGCCACGTGCAGTTAGTCATCATTTTTTCCCTCTCCTTAACTAGAACCCAGGAGCACACACTTGATAACATCAAAGAAAATCTCTAGAAGGAAAAAGACCTCGGATCAAATGTACGTGACTCTGTCTTTCTTCTGTCTCACTGTCAGTCTCTCTCTCTCTCTCTCGGCACAAAACTAGTAAACTCTACTAGGAAACATTACCACCACTAGGAATCACAAGCAATGGCCATGTAATAAGCGTGCAAATAGAAGACGCGTTGTAAAATATACGATAACAAACTTTGTCACTTTTTTGTCTCTCTCTCTCTCTCTCTTGGTTTTGTACGTTGGTCGTATTTTGACTCTTTTTTCTTCTCTTTTATTTCTCTTTTTTAGTATCACTACGGACTACTCTTGTGCCATTTTTTTGAGACTCGATAGGCGGTCTCTACTTGAATGTGTTGAGTGTGGTATCTAGTGTGCTTTTGATAGTCCATATTTTAGCCCCAACTCCCCAACATAGACCACAATACAGTCGTAGACAAAAAATATTTCCCAGGTCATGCACATTTGTACTCGTACATGGAGGAGAGAGAAGAATGGAAAAGATGAAAAGTCCGTTTAGTTTGTATGAGTCAAATAGTGACACATGCAAGATGTGTACGTGCTGTGCATTACTTTGTCAAACAGGCCAACCTTTTTAGACTGTGTATGTATTTTACATAGGAATATATGAAAAGGAGTGAAAGTAAAAGTTACAATATTTATAGTAGTGCATATTTTGAATTTCAAGTGTACGCACTAGTAGATTTACCTAATGTTAACATTTGGATTGTCTCAAAAAATACACATGGAGAGGACAAAAATGAGAATCAAAATGCACTCAGAGTCTCTCTTCCTCGAACGCACGATCAGCATCATGATGATGGATGAGTACATGGGTGGAAAATGCAATGTCAAGGGCGTCAACTTTCTCCACAGGGCCTCACTCACTGGAGTACTTTCTCTTTTGAATGTATATATATTTGTATAGATTTTACAAGTAGAGCGGAATCAATGGAATTGTACGATTGTACAATTTATTTGTCTTTTGCACTTGACTTTCACCCTCCCTATTCTTTTTCATGGTCATGGCGTAGTCCTTTGAAGCGTGCCAGAGAAGAAAGAAAAGTGCAATAGATTAAATAAATACTTTTGTTAAAAAAAAGAAAGTCAGAGAGAAAGGAAGAGTACTTAAAATAATTAGAAAAATGAATTAAAAGTTGAAAATAATTTACTCTCACTCTTGCTCATTATAAAACTTTATAGAAAATTTAAATTCAATTTTTTCTCTCTCTCTACTCTACTCATAGAGAATTTCCCAAAGGAATTGAAATTATTTCTTAGTACAAAAACAAGAGGATCTTTCATCTACAAACGAGGAGGAGGGGGAGGGGAAGTTGTGCAGAGTTTTGTGGATGGTGAGTTAAAAGAAATATTCTTGAGACTTGGAGAAGTAGAAGATGGAGATGGAGGAAGAAGAAGGGAGAGAGGGAAGATTTATTAATGTTGTGGCTATATTGGAAGAAATATTGAGATTTATATGCGACCTGGTTCTGTTTGGGAGTTGAGTTTGAGGTTGCCCGGCATTATAAAGGGGAATAAATTTCCCAACGAGGCACACACACGGGACATGGAAACAGAGTAATAAACACTTTGTAAAAGAGTTAACAGATCCATTTCACATACCCCTCAACACATGTACTCCAAAAAAAAATTGGATAGAGATGAGCACAAGGTGTTGAGTGGTGTGGAGGATATTATTTACTATGTAGAATAGAATCCCCCTTCTTCATGACTTTCACTCGTGACCAAGTCATACTAGAACATATTACACTTGTCTTTGTCTGTACAGTTTGTTTGTTCTCCTTGAAAATTTACCTACCCGTTGGCCCTTTCTTAACTTGATAAATGAGCCCTCTGAATTTTATGTCAGAGTCTCTAGAGTTTATCCTGGAGAAAATTAAAAGTTGCAACGTGCAATTGCTTTTATTTTTATTCCTCTGTCTCTCTTTGGTATTGTATGGGGAACATTATGGCTTATTTTGTAGCCATCTTGTTTCACCTTGAACGTCATTACACAATAATTACTACATAAAACATTCTAGGAGCTCTCATTGAAGATTTAAGATGGGGATTTGAGATTATTCCAATTTTGTTTCTACATGGAAAATTCCCTCACTCTCTCTCTCTCTCTGGCTGGTTCTGAGATGAGAATGGGGATGAAGGGAGGACAGAAGATTTGGTGGAAATTAATTGGGATTAGATTGGAATTCCTTTCACTAGCCTACAACATGTAACTTGATTAACCAAGCATGATGGAGAGGAGACTCAAAGCTGGATGAACATGTATAATTTATTATGTAAGGAAGACAATATTCTCAATATGTATTACATTGGCAAACTAGTCCATTTATGAACTAAATTAGGTAGAATTAGACTCTCTCTCTCTTACGTGAATCCTTCATCTTGCTTTACTTCTTGTGTTATAAACTGTCGAGGCAAACCGAATGACAATGAATGGTTTCAAATGCTCTCTCTCTCTCTCTCTCTCTCTCTCTCTGTCTGTGTGTGTCTTGTACAGATTAATACAAATGATAGCAAAAAGCAAAAGGACGGGGGAAGGCTGTTCTCATCGTCGTAATTTAGACTCGTATAACAGAATTGTTCTCTCTCTCTCTCTTTTTGTACAAGTACAAGATTTTCGTCTCACATGACTAACTTTTACTTATTGTCATCGATTTCTCTCTTGTCATTTAAAATGCCCTTCTAATTTTCTATCCCGTCAAATGTAATTTCCTATTTAACTCTCTCTCTCTATTTCTCATGAAATCTAACTTTATTTATATAAAATACCAATATTTTACTCATCCTAAATCAAAATCATTCACTGTCCTACATTTCCCTTCTCTTAGATTTCCAATTTTGATTGCCCGTCGAAAAATTACATAAAGGACATAAAGGAGGGAAGGGAGCAGTCGCAGAATTTTGTAATTGAAAATTGAACATTGGCATACATTCCACTTGGCTTAGAGGAGGCTCAATGTAACAAAATGAATCCAATTGCCTCGTAGTCTTTATCGGAGAAAGTAATTTGCAATCGTTATCGTACCCATCAAATTGGTAATGACCCTACAAAATTACGCCAATATTTCATCACACAAAATAAAAAACGGAAATCAACTCCATGCCCTGAATTTCATGCCTGTGCCTGTGCCCGTGTCTATGTGTGAACGTGAATATAGTAATAATTAGAATTCTACTCTCAATTTGTTGAGGAGGGGCTTGCAGTTAAATCTAAAATTAAAGTAACAATATATTTATGTATAAATATCTGTAGAGAATAGGGGGAGAAGATAAGTGAGATTAGATAATGGCAAATGTACAGTGATGGCATTAAAAACATTAAGAGTGGCTATTTGTATATATAGAGATGTACACTGTACATGTACACAAAGAATTAAAGTATGACTTAGGATGGAAGATTAGTGAGACTGGAAAATTGTGAATTATGTACTTGAAAATAGCCCCTACATGAACCTCCAGTGCACCATAGAAATGGAGATGGTGACAGTACAGTACATATTTGTATTTTACAATGTATAACAACAGCTCTAATGACAATAAGGAAAATTATGTGTTATATTTAATATAGCTCATCTCAGTCCTCCCATGCAGCATGCAGCATGCAGCATGGAGCTTAGGCAGAGAGAAATGGAAATGTTGAACGAGCCCTGTGGGGCACTTTTGCCTTTTGAGAGAGGAATATCAAATGTCTTTATGGTGGACCCCAGCGTAGAATAGTGAAGCTCTTTATTGTCTTCCCCTAATTTCCAACACGCCATCATATCTACTTTAATTAAGTCGGGACAAAACGAACGACCAAAGCAGAATTTAGTTAAGGAACCAAAAACGGAGAGCCCAAAGTCTCAGCTTTTTCAGTCTTCTCTCTCAAAAAAAGCCAACATCACCATCACTATGACTCACACTCTTCATCTTTTCTCTGACTCTAAAATCTTTTGTCTTCAATCTTCTTCCCTCTCTCTCTCTGCATAAGAGCTTTGGATTTGAAAATCCAACGTAATGAATTAGAACGAGGGGGGAAGGAAGGAGTTGGGGGAGGGGGGCAATAGAAATGAATTTACACTTATACTGTAATAAAATCTAATAAGCCCATTCCATTTGTCCTTCGTGCCTGCCTTTGTCATCTCTCTCTCTCTCTCTCCGTTTTCTTGAGTCTATTGACGAGAGGAGGGGGAGGGGGCTAGTAAAAGAGAAGTAAAGTGTGTACAGTGTTTTGTTATAATGAGGTTTTATTGTCTTAAGAAAACTCGCCATGTCCTCCCTCTCTCTCTCTCTCTCTCTCATGGAAGATACATAATAATTGTGCGTGTATGCTCTATCTCTTGTTCTTACTCTCCCATTGTTTGTATCAAGCAATTTCATCTTAGCTTTGTGGCCTGGATTGCGATTAAGTTGGTACTATTTGTAGATTTTCATTGCTTACTCCCCCCCCCCTCTTTCTCTCTCTCTGTTGCAGGGCCTTTGACTAGTGCCCGTTTGGTTAGGCGTAACTGTTGGCTTTTATCTTGGGCCATTCGCCATGCCATCGTCAGCCAGAATAGTCCGTTTGTCTGTCTAAACAATGGTAATTGAAGCTGAGATTTGAACGTGCCTTGAATTTGTCTCCGAAGACATTTCTCTGTTTTCTTTTCCCCTTTCTATTGTCACCACACACACACACACACACACACAGAGATGAGGATTTTAGAGACGCTCAGCATTTCTCTACAATGATGACACCATAGTCACCTCCGATTTACATTTGGAGAGATTCAACCGAGAATATTGCAATTGTTACATTTTTTGTGTGTAAAAAACAAGGAGAGTCATTACTTTCACTAAAGAAAATAAGAAGAGGGGGGAATGTATGTTTAAATAATTTACCAGCCAAATAAACAAAGCTTAGCATCTTTAAATAGACCGAGTCAAGTGTTTTATAGACTGTTTTCATCTCTCTCTCTCTCTCTCTCTCTTACCTGAATTTTATAGTAAAATCATTTCTTTAGATTAACAAAGAAATTTTAACTTTGCTTTGCGAAGTTTTGTTTATTTTGTATAATTTTCTGAGCCACTAGAAGAATTCAGAGATAAATTAATTTTTTTGTTATTTTCTGTTACTTTCTCTTTCTAGTTTGATAAGACAAAATAAATAACAATTGTACTCTGTACATTGACATGCAAATTTTTTTTTGTGTAGAATGACATACAGATATGTTATGTATAAACATGAGAATGGGAAAGTGATTGAAAATCTTGAGTCACAAAAAGTTTGAAGCAAAAAGGGAATAAATGTGGAGGGATAGGGAGTGTAGAGAGAAGGAAATGGTTATTGCTGTTTGGAATGAAAATGGCGTGTGGCCAGTGGAAAGAAACGGGTATTATATTAGTTATTCGCCTATTCTGAAAGGGTCAAAAGGATTTCCAGTGCTTCCGGAACGATTTTGCAATCCATCCTGACGTGATTGATTAGACTTGAGCTCTTTCCTTGTGGAGAGCCCCACACACACATTGCACATTTTGTATTGTCTATACATTATTCCCATTTCCTTGTAGTTGTGTCCCATGGAAATTCCCTCCTCTCCTTCTATTCCCTCGCCTCCCATTTACCACCATATTTTTATGCATACAATTCACACATGGCTTCCCTTCCGCCAATGTTCAAGGTGGTCAAAAAAAGGATTTTGTGAGTAGTGAGTACCTGCGATAGTTGAACTAAAGGATAAAAAGGAAAACTGGTTCAATTGGAAATTGGGAGGAAAAACACTTTAGGAATATGTCAGCCAGTCAGGCCAAATGGATGTAATATAGATGAATGTGTTGTTTCTTCTTCTTCTCCTCCTTTTCCTCATCTTGTTTTCTCTACCTTCTAGCCTCTTGGCATGTTTTCTATCATGTCAAGAATTGCCTTTTCTAACTTATTTCCCAACAAAAGTTGAAAACTTGGGCAATGTACATTGTACGGATACCGTATTTCTTTCAAATAGTCTCTCAAGATGTTTTTACATGGAAAAGTCTACAGTTTTGGAAAATTTACGGTAAAAGACGTTGACTTTATAAAGTCAAAACCATAATCGTTTATACTTTCCTTGTTCTACAGATATGCTCTTACTTTCATCCTCTTGTTGGTTGAGGACCTGTAAAAAGCTGCTCTCTCTCTCAAAGTTTCTTAGTCTTGGCCTTAGAAAAGGAGTAATGTTGAGACTTGTGTGCAATGTACGTACATGGATAGAAAATAATAATTCACCGTCCACAGATGTTACTCAAATTCTTTAGCGGATGCATTTATTTTCTCTTGTCTTGTTTTTCTCTCTTTTATTTTTTTTAGTCTTGCATGCAATTCTCAAAATGCACTAATGTTCTGCCCTCACATTCACATTTTGCCTCTGTGTCTCTAAATCCCATAATAAAGTATCCAAGTCTTTGCCAAGGATAAAAAAAATTACTCATGCCATCCCTGCCATAGGCCATGACTTGCTTATTTAATACTTATACAACCCAAGATTAGTTTACTTTTTTTCTCCCAACGTCTCTCTCCAATCTGAGTGCTACAAGAGAAAGAGAGAGAGAGACAGTAGACACATTGAATGGAAGGAAAGTCATCTTAAATTTATTATCTCAGGTATAAACTCTCCTTTTGTTTTGTTTCCCTTCAAAAAAGGAAACAAGAGAGACAGAGAAGCATAAAAGAAAAAAAGTTTTATAATCTACAATTTAATCCCATTAAAAACATTATGCTCTACCCCTTCCATCCCTCTCTCAGCTACCCCCACTAGAATAACAACAGAAATAGAAAGAGAGTGTGTTGAAGTTGGAGAGAAAGAGGAAGAGAAAAAAAACAATATTTCATTTGCATTTTCCTCAAGACCATAAATATGTGCACATTTAAAGATTTATACAAGGGAACAAGTCAGGCGTAAAGTTTTTGAGAAAACTTACGATTAGAGTGGTTTTTTTTTCAATTGAGGTTCCTCCTCTCCTCCTCCTCACTGGTGGTTTTGGTTTTGGTGTTTTTTCTTGTTTCTCGTCACTGTAAAAAAAAAGAAAAAATGAAACAAGTGTTGAACTTGAGCCAGAACCTTTCATCTCTGTCAGATCGTTCTCATCCAAACATTTCCAGTTTCCTTTGGTTTTTTTTCTCTCTACCCCTCTCATCCTCATCCTCATCTTCCATACCTACTACCTTCCCTCTCTCTCTCTCTCTCTCTGAAAAAATCTGAGACTAGCCTGGCCTTCTTTTTGGCTTGTTTTCTCCATGCTAACTGTAGAGAGAGTCAGAGAGGGATACATGAATTTGTGTAGGAATGACATGGAGTTTTTACATGTGTTTTTTTCTCTCTCTCTCTCTCTCTCTCTCTCTCTGGATCCGACTATAGGAATGGTGGAGTATTACAAGTCTTTGTACAGTTTTCTAAACTACACTCTTGTGAGTGCTGAAGAGAACTCGTAATTCTCTGAGATATTGCTTTTTTCCTTCCCTCTCCCTCCTTTTTTTTGCTTGTGCCAAAGAGAGAGAGAGGGGCAATGGGAAAATGGAGAGGACTACAGTGACTATAAATAGATATGGACAGGGACGGTTGATGTGGAAAGCTACCTATAAATTAGAGGTACACACATGGGCTTTTCCCTCTCTTTATTAAACTATTCTTACGCAGGTACCAAAAAACTAACATAAACTCATTTGTCTACATGTTTGTCGTTTACGAGACTAGTCGTAAAAAAATTCTCATGGTCCTGAAACCTTCAAATACAATACAATTGGGCAGAAGCACAAAAACAAAAACTCTTGCTCTCCTCTTGATCCCCCATTTTACTCCAGCTCTCTCTCTCTTTTGTAGTGCAAGAAGGCACCTATTTTAAGTGTCAAGTTAAACGCTTTTGGTGATAGCTCTATATTTTACTACACAGTACAGTGTACATGTGTACTTTAGGTTTTGTATTATGGAGGTGAAATGGTCAAAAAACTTTTTTTTTGTGAGTCGCAAAAAATGAGGGGCAATTTTCCAACTCTTTATCTCTCTCTCTCTCTCTAATGTTTTACTGCCATTTGATTTTTACTAGAGCTTAGTTTTTTTTACGAGTCGTGGGGCACACTTTTTATGAGTCTGAAAAAAACTCAGACTGAATGATGTCCCAAATGGTCAAGAAAACATGGTCAATGGCAAACAAGGGAAAGGCATGTCAAATTTTCAAATTGACAGCCATGATAAATGTATCCAGTTTTGCACCTAGTAGAGAGAGTATCAGTAGAGAGTGTTTTTTTTGGTATGACAAATTTATCATGGATATTGCAAATTTCCATTTTTATTTTTGGGAATTTTTTATGTAACATGGGCTATGTCTCAGTCTATGAATATCAGTAAAATTTATGATTGGTCTGCTGTACTGTACTATTCACGATTACATTACACGGAGGATTTTTTTGAGTGGATCGATTTTTTGAGGGGGGACATTTCCGAGTGACAGATATGAAGAATGAGATGGATTCCTCGTGTCAGTTGTAAGAGTACAGAGAGTTCAAATAGCATGTGGGATATTGGAGGGAGAGAGGAACGGATGATTTTGATGCAGTGTAAATTGAGTTGAAATGGAAATGGAGTTTTCAATCTGATACTTTATTGTTATACTTTTACCATCGTCCTCTCTCTCTGCCTTGTGGACTATGTCTCTCTCTCTCTGTTATGAATCAAGATTGACTCATATCCAACATGCTCATTCTCAAAAAAAAATTCATCACAATGGCCTTTCACTTGTTAAAATCACAGTTATATGTATGTACGTACACGTACTGTGATGAGATTCTTTTTTTTCTCTTCCAATTCAACAGCCAATAAGAATTCTTGCTTTACATTCCAATCAATCTTTTTTCTCAAAACTCTCTCTCCATGACTTTCACTTTGGTGAACCATTGAATGGCTTGAATATTGGAGCTGATTTTTTGGTGACAATTTTTTTTTCTGCGTGAGATAAGATTCTCTATTGAATGCCTTATAGATTGTAGTGGATGATAGCATTTTCTAGTTTGTGAAGATTTTTTTTACTAGAGTTAAAAAAAATTCTAAAAAATGGGATGGGTAAGATGTACTTTGGAATTTTATTTGAAAGATTTGATACTTTTATTCATTTGATAGTGTCTGTAAAAATGGAAAGTGATTTCATGTACTAAAAAATATTGTAAGAATGTGATTTTGAATTTTTTTGTTTAGCACGTGTGAAAAATACACGTGGTTTTTTTTTAGTCAGCTGTCAAGTTCGCTCCATGAAATTCGTTTTTGGTGCCCACCCATTTTTCAAATGCAAAGTTTTTTGAAACGGGAGACTTTCAAAAAAAGGAAGGGAACGTGCAAGTCGTTTGTCTCACTCGTAATCCCTTTGTCGAATCTGTTTTTTTTTGCGGACGACTACGAATTCGTCTCGCCAATCGTTACCTCATGGTCTAATAGTCCATGTCGTCGTTTCATGAATTTAAAATCCCAACCCATTTTCTCTTCTCTTCCTCCTGATTTCATTCGAGACAAGTTGTACTAGAGCTTCAGACAATGTCATTTGCTCTATCTTTTCCTCTTATGAAAACTAAAGGCCTACACACACACAAGGAGAGAGAGAGACAAAAAAGGAAGAGTCAGACGTGGAAAGCCATGTGCTTCATTACGAGGACAATTCTTTTTTAGTTTGTATGGGTACCTCCCCTACCTTCTGGTCTTACAATTAGCACGAGTCTCTTCTTTTGTGTACATGTTGAGTGTGTGTGTCTACACAAAGATTGTCTAGGAATTTAAATTATTCGCTGACATTCTAGTGAAACTTTAACTTGTTCGTGAACGCCTTTTTCTTCAGAGAGAGAAAGCTGGAAAAAGAGTTGGAGGGGTGCCGCGTGGATAGAATATTGGTTCTACTTTAATTTCATGTACACACTCTCACTCTCATCTACTTTTTGTATTTGGTTTGAGGTTCTCCTCCATGTCTACAAATAGAGAATGTGTATATATAATAAGTACATGTATGTACATCTTGTTCTTAGTCAAGTTTATGGTAGGCCAAAGACAGGGACAAGAACCACAAGACCCATTAATGGCTAAAATATTGTCATCGTTAAAGTTTAAACTGGATTTTAGATTTTATCTCACCCTCCAATCCCTTTCTCCTCTATTTGCACCAATACTTTCTCTTTCTCTCGGTTTCATTTGCAATTTACTTGACACAAGTTTTTCTCTCTGAGTTTGGGTTCAATGGGACAAGAATTTCTCGGTTAAGTTCCTCGGTCTGATATTTTGCATGGGAGACGTTATGGATGTTTAGTTGGGACATGGAATTTTAATTCATGTGTCCAATTGTCAACTTTCTCCAATATTTTTTCTCCTTTCTCTCTCTCAATATGTACAAGTATTAGAGAAAGGGCAGACTAGGACTAGAGTTAATGGTGGAGAATCCATTCGGGGGTTAGAAGACTCAAGTAGGGGCAGTGTGAAGAATTTGTGCGAATGTGAATTTGGACAGTGAATGTAAATGTAATGAATTTATGTAGAAGAAAAAATATCCAATATCTTTGCAAAACATTTACCTGCCATCATTAAACATTAGACAAGATTTACATTTGACTTTACAGCTAAAACATTGACAGATTTATTCATTCACGTGCATGATCGTAAACTCCTAAATTGCCAAACCTCCCTAAACCCACAGAAAAAAAACTTTCTCTTTTTTCTCCACAGTCGTACTAGAAACTAGAACTGGAACTAAAAAGAGTTGGGAACGATTATCCATTGCCATTAAATGTGTAATCCGTTTTCTCTCGACGGATTTTTGCCAGGTAGCAATGTTCTCCCGGTTCCTGTTCATTCCCAATGATTTTTTTTCCTACTTTCACTCCAGTGCAAAAAAACTGGGGAGGCAGGAGGCGTTGACGGTAGTAGCCTTCTTGCAACATTTTTTCATTTTGGATTTTGGCTGTAGCTCAAATTTAGATTTATTAGCTGTGAGCCTGTCATGACTCCTACAGAGTCTAGGGGAAGTTGTGGACGTTAAGTTTTAAGATTGATGAAGAATCATATACACAAAAAAAACAATTAATTCATATAATAACATGTGCTATAGCCCACACTCAACACTGCATGACCCACCAGCATGTATTAATATAACATGCATTTAATTACAATTATTAAACTATTCACGTCTAATGGTACTCTGACTTTAAGAGAAAAGTAAAATGAATAAAACTCAAATCACAAATATTTTGGCAATTAGAAAGCAATAACTTTCACTATGATCCATAGAGCCAAAATCTAACCCGGACTTCGGAACAAAAATAAAAAGGTGCTCAAGATTGTGATTCTAAAAGAAAAAAAAACTTTCACATTTCACATGACTTGTCAACGACTCTCATTTTATTTTAACATCTCCCAAGACTCTCAACAGAGTGAAAGTAGCAAAAAAAAATTTTTGCGGGAAAAAATTATAATATAAAAAAACATGATGATATATTTATGGAAAGTAGACGCCAAGCTTTCTCTCTTTCATGTACAAAAAAGTTTTTCAAGACAAATATAAAATATACCGTATTCTCCCCTAAATGTCTCTCCTCGTCACATCAAGTTGTTAAACATGGAGGAGATTATGGAAAGATTATAAAAATTAAATACGGTAGAAAAAAAGAACACGCAATGTGGTGTGGTCTCTCTCTCTCTCATGAAATAGGGAAAAAGATTAAATGTAGCTCTTTTTAGGCCATTTTTTTTAAACTCATTGCTCACATGCAATAACCCTAGACGACATGGCATGGCCCCTTTTTTTTGAGTACTAAAAAGAAAGTCCTAGAATGTTGGGTAGTTAACACAGTTGGGTCATGTTAAGTTATAATAGCATAAGGAACATGGATGCTTAATACGATAATGGTAATAGTTTTAGTGTTAATGCACCTACAAGTCTCTCCCCATGACTTTCTTTTCCCCGTAATACACTTTCCCCTCTACTTTCTCTTACAGACCCCTGTCGGAAAAAGTTTTGGGTGAAATTTTTAGAGAGATGGAGAGGACAAGAGAGAGAGAGAGAGATAGTGAGAAGGATGGGGGATGGTGTGAATAATTCTGGGCTTTATCATAAATTATTCAAATCACGGCCACCACCATAAAATGGAGAAACCAAAAAAAGGAAGAAAAAAATGAGCTTGGATTCCATTGCTCCAGGAAGAGAAAGTGGGAATTGTGAATGACTGTGTATTGTGATAGATGTTAGAAAAGGTAGGAGAAAATGTAGAAAAATTCAAGTTTTACTTGTTAAAAGAAAAAGAACCAAAGTCCTTACCATCTTAGAGGCCCTTCTTATTTTTTTATAAAAGTATAAGTAGAATACTTGCTTTTTTCTTAAAAGCACCCAACTTTTCCGTTTTTCAGGTTCAAGTTTAGAAAAACACTTGGTGGTTTTAGTATGTACATGCAATGTTCTTTTATATGGAGAAAGTATTGAACTTGTTCTCTTGTTCACAAGAGAGAGAGAAAATGCAAGTGAGTATTTTTCGAACTTTGAATGGATCTTGAAAATTGCATTGAGGGGGAAGAGGGGGAGGCTCCATACTTTTATGAAGAGTTACATGTTACATAGAATTTTCTGTAAGTATAGATACATCTTTTTGGAGAAAATTCACCAAGGAAAAAATAAAAAGAGAAAGTGTGTGAAGATTTTCTTCTTTTTTTGGGATTGAATGAATGGCATTCTTTCTCCCGTTGTCTACATTTTGTATTCATAAACGCTTGGGTGTTCACATGGGAATCTCTCATGGAAGGAGAAAGTGCGTGAGGAAGAGGAAGAAGATTTTATGTGTTTTTATGTTCTTGTGTTGCATCCCCCGTACATCATGTTAGCTCTCAGTAAGGATGCTTAATGCCACTATTTATGTTATATTATGCGTCTTACGATCCACGCATTTTATACGCCTTGATCATAATTTAGGCATAAGGTGTCTGGCGTTTGGCTGTGTCTGTGACTATGTGAGAGAGAGAGAAAGTCCTTGGATTCTTTTAGTTTTCACTATTTTTACAATTTGAGTTTAACTTTAAAGTGTCTAGTAGAAATTTAAAATTTACAACCAGAAAAAAACAGTGGCTCCTGTACAGTGGCCCCCTCCACACAAATACTTTCACTCTCAACTCTTCAGAATCTTCCCTTCTTTTTTTTAAAGACATGACCATCCGATTTTTCTATATGGAACATTTTTCAAGTCAAAGTAAACGAGGCTCTTGGCATTTTTCAAGAGATAAAATTTTTTTATGGTGGGACGATTCAAAAAGAGCAGGAGTTAGACCAAATAAAAACTAAAGTGACACACACACTGTCCTTTCGTGCCATGTAGAAAATGTAATTTATGTAAAAGTTAAGAGGATCTATGTGGAGGGCGTTTACTTTCTCTTATTTTTAGACCGTCTTTGGACAACAACGTGAAATTTTTGTGGTAGTAAATCAGAATTGCAAAAGTCCAAAAAAGAAAGGATGGGTGCCATGTTTAGTTTACATTGAGGATATTGGAATCCAGGGAATGTGACTTTCACCTGCCCTGCCCCCCCCCCCTCCCAACAAAAAAATGTCTTTTCGTGTCATTTCCATTTGGCCAATTTTACCTGTTTCGTGATCCGTAAAGAATTTAAACTTTCTATTTACTTTCTCCTTCCCTACAGCCTTCAATCTTTCTCTCTCTCTCTCTCTCTCTCAAAATAAGTTAAACGTCCAAATTCTTAAGGCGGTGTCCCATCCAAATTACTTTATATTTTCATGGGCGGATAACATTTAATTATTTTTAAGTGGAGTTTTGAAATGAAAAACATGTTCTTGAAGGGGCTAAGGGGCTAGTCTTATTTTGAAAATTTTACTTTTTTAAAAAAATAAATACAAGGACTCTCAGTCCTTTATTAAGTCGTACATACATAAAACACAATAAAATTGTGCATCGGATGCACTGAATAGAATTGAGTGATGATTAAAGTTTAAGATTTTGAGGAAATGATGAAACATCAATTTATTTATAGAGAGAGAGAGACAAGAGAAGGCTCTTTCAAGAAATAAATTTCTTGTTGAGAAAATTGAAAGGGAGAGAGCAAGAGATTAAAGTCAAGAGGAGAGAGAGAGTCTAGCTAATAGAAGAAAAAGGGGAATAATGGCAAGGAGTAAAATATGGGGAAAGAATCAATGGAGAAAACTCTCTACCTTGATCCCACTCTCCTTTTACATAGAAAATTCTATGGATAATCAATGGAGTGAAGACTGATTTGAGATTGAAAGATGAAAGAGAGAGAGAGGAGCAGACGGCACTGTAAAATTGGAGCCCCTTGAAATTCCAGAGAATGAGAAAAAAGTTTCTTTTTTTAACAAAGAAAGAGTCAAGGAATAGAATGCAATGTGCACTGAGAATTGTATGCCAATGTGGTGGGTATAGACGTTGACTCTAGTTTTTTGTTTGTTATCAACCATTTCCTATATCCATTTCAAAAGATATTCAATAGCATTACTTTTTGTGTCTATTACTGTATACACATGTACATTCTTTTTTAGTGTATAAATACCTTCAGGCTCCTATACAGAGAGAGAGGGGGGATAATCCAAAATGCTGTACATTGTACAGTGTACAAGAATGAGGCTGGGGTATATGGTCTAATGTCTAATGACATGAAAAAAAAGAAATGAGTCTTTGAGAAAAAAATAGTTAAAGAGCTCCCGACTTATTATCGACTGATGACTGAGAGTACAAGAAAAGGGGATAATGGTCACATTAGTATTTACTGTTGGCTCCACTGTAAAAATATTGTCGAGAAGAATTTTCTACATATCCATCTGTATCCCCAATTTCATTTCTTGTGTAACCATCCACTCCTTTACTTTATTCACATTTGTGTCACTTTCTTAAAGAGAGAGAGAAAAAAAAAATTCCAGCTGAGTTGCCACTTTCTTCTTTTTTTTTACTACATCAAGAATGAAATGGGTTTAAACTACAAACGACAAAAGAAGGAGAAGTGGAGAGGGACGAGAATGTAGATGAAATAATTGGGCAATTTGGTAAAGTGACTCTCTTTTTTTTCATAATGATCTCCTCATTCACTACTACCCGTACTGGTAGCTAACACACAAGTTAATAGAGTCTGTGAAGAAAAAGAAGAGAAAAAAATTGGGAATCAACTCCTCTATTGGTTTGAGCAATGAAAGTCTATATTTACTTAATACGGCAAGGGTCTATCTCATACATTTGAATCATTATATAAAAAGGAGGAGGTTTATATTGTAAATATGATGGAAGTGGAAGGGGGGGGGGTTGGTGGAATAATATTATGATGACAGTGGCTTTCCACTCTCGTTCATTATGAAACGGGTCGTAATTGTAGCTCTCTCTCTCTCTTTATTTGAATGTCTATGGGTTACCTACCGCTATCAATTTTCATGGCCACCACCATGTCATTATCATTATCTCCCCCATTCTTTACTTTTTTGTCTTCTTATTATGCCTGATTAATGTCTCTCTCTCTCATAGAGAGATATAGTTTTATATCAGGCTATCAAAACATATTTTCAGAGTAAAAAAAAGGCATCGCAATTAATGGAACAAAGTACATGTGTAGAGGATGAAAGGATAGTCTTGGTGAAATCGATAATTTTGTGCTTTCTCTCTCTCTCTTTCTCCAATTTTACCCCCTTAAATTTGACTTAATATTATACGAGTCTATATAATGAATTCTTCCTTTGATTTCTATGAATATTATTTTAGACAAAGTGGAAAAGAACAGAGAGAGAGAGAGAAAGTGAGTGGCTAGAGGATTTATAAGATTTTGGCTTCTAGCTTTTGGATTTCTAGTTTTTGTTTGAATATCTGTAGACAGAGAGAGAGAGAAAAAGACTGGAGGCACATTGAGAGAGAGAGAGAAAGTCTGCAATAGCGCAAGTTAATTGACTTTGGTTTGCATTCGTGGCTGTCTCTTTTGACGTTTCAAATGAATTCAAACCTTTCTCATCCTCATTTACATGAGAGCAAGAGAGAGAGGCAGGAGAAAATGAAAGTGGAATTTGTAGAGTTAAAAGATAAAGAGAGAGAGAGAGAAAGCTAAAGAGATATAAATTTTTTTAAACGGTAGATTTATTACTATTTCCTTACATTCTGACTTCATTTTTCAAATCAAAAATCTAATTTCCACTTCTCCTCTTCATTTCAATACAAATCTTCTTTTTTTTTGAACCCTCATAAATTTCTCTTGACTATGACCCACTGATTAATTCTCTTCATTACAAATGCACCATCACGTCCTTCCTTTCCATCATCTTCCTCTGACAATCCCCCTTTTTTTAGAGGTGGAAGAAGAAAGTCTCTTTTTTAAAAAAAGGAAATTTCTTTTTTTTGAGAATATTTTCCATTTTGAAAGTCAGCTCAAATAAGTGCGTAGAGTTAGAGAAAAGTGAGTTGTAGTAAATTTGGTTGATAAAATGGAGATAAAAAAGTGGGTACAAAATTTAAATTTGAAATGGTTACGAGTGATGATAGGAAGGTGAAAGCAGACAGAGAGAGAGGAAGGTTGGGTGAAAGGAGAGAAAGAAAGGAAATGGTAAATAAAATTGCTTATCTTGGACACGAAGAATACAAAATGTATTTCTAGTTTATTACCAAATAAAAAAATACAAGGAAATGACGACTCCCCCCCTTTATCTTCTCTCTGTAACATTGTAGAGAGGAGGGAGGGGAGTTGTATTATCTTTAGACAATTGGAAAAAAAAAAATTATTCATGACACGTAAAAAAACGTGACTGATGCTCTCTCAGTTTGACGTGGGGGAAGGGCCAATGAGTTTCTTTTTTTCCAGTGCTGAAAATATATGAAAATAGATGAAAAATTGCATGGCCTCGTTTTTTTATTACAATTGCAGTTTGTCAATTTGAGTCTCATATTGAAATGATTGACAAGGTTACCCATAAAATTTTATTGGGCGGGGTTGGCTTAGGCTTTGTCAGGTCTACGGGAGCATGAGCTACTCCAAATTTTATTGTAGATTGAGTTGATTCCCACCATTTTTTTTGTTCCTCCCAACGAAGCTTTTTTCTTTTTTGGCAAATAATATTTTTTTGCCACGAAAATCAGAAATCAGCACACTCGAAAAATATTAGTCCTCCACATGAATTCAACGGAGAGGGAATTATCGGATGTAATCAAAGGAAGGGGAGGGGATACAAGAAATCGTGAAACGATTTCCTTGGAGAAAGTCCAAGCCATTGACCTCAAATACAGATAAATATTTATGGACTTACGTCAATCCCCCATTTTCCTAAATTGAAATTGAAAATTTTTATTAATTAAATACAGGTCAGTGTACAGATTTTTGTTGTGACCATGATTTTTATTTTTTTTATACAATTTTGGATTGAAAAAAAGAAAGTTTATAAATTATTATTTAAATTATTCTATAAATTTTGAATTAAAATTGTCAACTTTGTAAAGTTAAAAAATGAAAGATTTTTTTTGCTAGAGATTTTTTAATGCGTTTACTTAAATATTATTCAACATGTTATGGATGATGAGTTAGTGGGTAAAATAAAATGGTCATTTAATTATAATTTATTTGGGGTCATAGTAATTTCAGAAACGTATGGTTGTGTCCCTTTAGAAATACACGTAGCCTGTACATGATTTACACGCAAAGTATTTTTTAAATCTCCCAGTTTAACAGTTTTCCAGTATTCATGACAGCCATGTAATGCATTTATGTTGAATTTTACAAATTAATGGCTCAAGTCCAGCACCACCGGTGATTATGATTTGTTCCAGAGTTAGAAAACGGGAATGAGAATTCCGTTGGTTTTTCCTGTTACCTCTGAAAATGTAAAGCTGAACTTTCTCTCTGTATAATTACGTCATGTGAAAATTGCTTTGTCACATGCAAATCGTCACCATGTTGAATTGCTTCGTTTAATGTGAGGAATTTTTTTGTCCTCAAATTCTGGCTGTATGTATGTACATGCCACGTACATAATTCAAAATCTCTTTTATTACAGAATGCAATTCCAATTCACACTGTAATGTAGCCCAATAATTTTCTCAAAAGTGTCGACAGTCACTCAACTCCCAAACATGGCAACAGGGGAAAGCAAGAGAGAGAGAGAAAATTTTTTCCAATCGATTCAAGTTAAATGGAGCTGCATCAAAAAGAAGAGAGACGACAGAAAAAAGAAACAAAGTTTGTTGTAAAAAAAGAGAAAGAGAGAGAGGAAATTTTGCATCGGGAGTCTGTTTTATTTTTTTTAGTCTGTCGTTGGAGAGAAAAAAGATGCGACGTTAGTTGTTTTTCAGATTGGTCGTGTGGAGAGATTGAATTTTAACGGGATTTCACAATCCCGGATTTCTGACATTGCACGTTTCCCTACACGGGGAAAACAGATAAGAGACAAAGTCTTAGAGGAAGAATCCGGGGAAGAGAAAGTGTAGCTGTGTGTCAATAAAATTGTGTATTTTCTCAGGATATTCTCTATTATTAGACTTTCTCCTCTCTCTCTCTGTACTGTCCATACAGATATAAAAGAATGTATATAGTTTTGAGACTCAACATATACTTTCACTGACTGGGAAGGGAACGAGAGTGGTGGGAAAATATTATGTGATGTGACGGCAGGGCCAGGTTCGTGACTCTTGCTTAAACTTTCCAATATTCCCCCCATTCCAATGGACGTGATCATTATAAGAATATTTGCATGTATGCACGATATTTCATATAGCCAAAAGAGAGAGCCCGAGAGAGAGAGCTTGTCAAGCTACGCACTAGCAAATATTTTGTAGAGACAGAGATATGAGTTACCACTAGAGAGAGAGAGGGAGGGTGGATGCACCCAAAAAATTGTTAGGCCATCATCATCCACCCCTTACAAACTCTCTCTCTCTGTCTCTTTCTCCAGCTGAAGAGGGAGAGGGCCAGACACATTTCTGAGGATTTTTTTGTATGAGAAACACGTCTCAATTCCAATCCCGATTGACTGTACATAAAGTGAGAGACAGGATGACGACGACCTATCCTGAGGACGAGAGGGAGACTTCTTTTTTGGAGAAAAAGAGCTCACACGATCCCAACAACATGCAGAAAAATGTAATGGAGTAAAAAAGCTCTCTCTCTCTCTCTCTCTCTGTGTCTCGGCCTCTAGGTTTTGTGTCTGTTTGTGAGTACATATTTTGGAAAACTCAGGTTGAATCGAATCCTCTTGAACAAGAGAGAGAGAGAGAGAGAAAGGGGAGGAGAAAGTATAGGTAATGTTGGCTCCATGTTATACTCTTTCCAATGAAAAGATAATTTAATCTTCTCTGATGCTCACATTATTATCAAATTGTATTCTCTCTCTCCAGTATCTGTAGGAGTATGGCAGTCGTAGAGAGAAAAGAGAAAATCTTTTACTAGAGAGAATTCACTTATTCCTACATTTGACTTTCTTTATTTCATTTCTTATTTATCGTAAATTGAAAAGCTGATTGTGTTTTCTTTCTCTCTCTCTCTAGTGATCTGGTTATTGGTATTGTTCTCTCTAAGAAAAAAAATTGTATTTGTATCCAATGGGAAAATCAAAGGAAAAAAAAGGTCATTCCATTTCTGTAGTAATTTAGATGGAAGACATTTCCTTTTAAAGAATATAACTTTATTTTTATTATTTTCTCTTCTATTTTCATTCCACGGCCCGTGGGCTCCTTAAGGTCATTGTTCTTCTCTTCTTATTTTTTTTGTTGACTTGGACTTAAATGCTAAACTTTGGAGACTGTTGAAAGAGAAAGTTTTTCTCCAGAAATTCTTTTTTTTTCCATTAAAAAATAAGGCCCATCCTCTTGGTTCATTTTCATTCAAAAAAAATGAAGGGAGAAGGGTCTTAAGGAAAAAATTGGTGAGGATGAGCATGTGATATGAAAAAAATGACAATTCTTAGACAGTCCAATTTCCAACTGTGAGGAGATCAGCAAAAAAAGAAAGTTTCTTGAGAAAAGAGAAAAGTTTGCTATATATAGTATAGGATGTTGTATATAACATTTTCTTTTACAATTGGTCTTCTTTTTGAGACGATGAAGATGAATATGAATTCTTATGGTTTGTGTGTGGCTAAAAAAAACTTTCTCTTTTTAGGTGTCTCATTTCTAGAAGTTGAGACCAGGATGAACTCAAGATGGAGGAGACTGGAGAAAGTTGTAGAGATACAACTCTAAAGAAAAAAGAAAGAGATTCAAGACAAGTTATCGGTCACCACCATTCAAAAGAAAAAGATGCGCCTTGACACCTTCACTACGTTCAAGACATGGCTCAGATTCTTTTTCAAAATGTGAAAATGTTATGTGACATGTACACAACAAGATTTTCTTTCTTTTTTTGTGTAATTTATCATCCTTTTTATAATACAATGGGCAACCATTATTTATTTTTTGGCTTGTTCTGAAATACTTTATATTTAAATATCTTGAGAGACAATATCTAACTTGTACACTTGGAGTTGAGCCCTAGTAAAATAATAAAATAATAGTTTTAATTAAAGTAAAATTAAATAAAGACTGTCACAATTAATAACTGTAATTTTTGTGAATAAACATTTTATCTTGTATATATGTAAATAGTAAAGAAAAAACAATTAAAAAATAATTTAACTAATCTTTTATCACACCAAAAGTTAAATTAAACCATGCAAGATTTTTACATGAATCAAGTACACTTGAAAATTAATTTTTTTGTTAATTATTTGTCATCTCATAAAAAACATGACTTTAATCTTGTCTGTACAATTTAAAAGGGAACAATAGAGAACCAAATTTTTGAAGAGAATTTACACAAAACAGAGAGAGAGAGAGACTCATGAGATTATTTTGTAGAGAGAAAAAGATAAAATAGTTGAATATACTTTGAATAAACAAAAGTCATTCATAAGGAATATCCATGTATGTATGCTACTCTTGATTATGTTGAGAGCCTCCAAAATCAAGAAAATGTTTACTCTCTCTCTCTCTCTCCTATCTCTCTCTTTGTGCAGAAAATAACAAGTTAAACTTTAAAGATAAGATTCAAGATTACCCAGCTTTAGTTCACTTTAATTAAATGCTGGATAAACTGTGAAATTCTATTGATGTTGAGCCTTCCCCAAAAGAAAAAAAAACTTGGATGGTTTCTTCTAGAGACAAATAAGGACAAAAGCGACTGCGTCGACAAATACAAATTTATGGATTTGAACCAACTTTACAAAATCTCATCTCCAACTCTCTCTCTGGATGGAAATTTTGTCTATTTTCTCGTTTGACACACGCACAAAATATATTTCCATATAAGAAATGTAGTTTGGGCTAGGTTTCCAAACCAAAGTAAACCAAAAACCATAAGCTTTTTGCAAATAGTCTTTCTATTATGACTACTCTACATAATTTATATAGAATGGAGAGAGATAAAGGGAGAAAAGAGGTAGGCGTCATCCTCATGTAGAAATAGAGTCTCAAGTTTAGATTGCGGATTTAAATTTGTCCACCACCACCAACCCACCGTCCCACTCTCCAACACACACACAGAGAGAGGCTCTCAATCTCGGTTTGCTTACTTTAGACTCTTTTTCTGGTTTTCACTATCCCAAAAAGTATAGACCGTCAATTTCCACAATGTCCCCTCCACAAAAGACAAGAGAGGAAAAACACCAATGTGACCACACGGATTGGCTTAAGCCTCTTGGAATGTGTCCACTTTGAGATTTATATTTATTTCTTTAATCCTTTGATTAATATTGATGCCTATATTCGTAATTTATATCCAAAAAAAAAACTTTCTCCCTCTCTCACTCAGTCAGTGACAAAATTAATATAAAACAATTGTTTTTTTAGCCCTTCATTTAATATTATAGACTCATACAGAGACAGACATCTTCCATATTGAAATTGAAATTTGGGCTTAATAAAAT
Organism: Arrhopalites spinosus; assembly: GCA_034700945.1. Taxonomy (NCBI): domain Eukaryota; kingdom Metazoa; phylum Arthropoda; class Collembola; order Symphypleona; family Arrhopalitidae; genus Arrhopalites; species Arrhopalites spinosus. The sequence continues at coordinate 28,614 of JAQIVZ010000328.1, forward strand.
TTGGGAAAAAATCAGTTAAACTTCTTTCCCGGAGGATTTCAAGCAAAAAAAAGGTGAGCTGACATTCTCATTTCTTTTTTTATAAGGAAAAAAATGGAGAGAAAGTCTACTCGAGCCCCAGCCGTCGATTCCGATTGACTAAGTTATTAATTATTAGCAAGTCGTCGAGGGAAAGTGAGGAATGAGCCTTTAATACTTATGTAGATGAATTCAATTGAGATTGGTAGGTAGAGAGAGAGGAGGAGGAGGAGGGGGACTTGGAGCACGCTTCGTTGGACACTTTTGCTCTTTGGCGTTGTCGTGCTTGACGAATCAGCCAAAAATCTTTTAACGCTTTCTCTCTCTCTACAAGAATTTCTCCGGGGTTATATTCTATTATAAAATGTAGACTCTGTATAGTTGAGGATTTCCTGTGTACACCAACGAGAGAAAGTCTAGACCAAAAAAAAATTTCTACATTTTCCTCGACACAGGCCAATTCCACGATGCGATGAAGATAAAGTCTTGTACGGCAAGATTTGTAAAAAAAACCTCCAAGGCTACTTCCTCTTTACTTTTTTTTTTTTTATAAAAAAAGGTCTAAATGGAAGAAATGTGAACAAATCACCTCGATTTCTCTGGACCGTGTAATAGAAGGAAACTCTTTTTTTTTGGTCGTGGTCTCGCTGTCTCCTCCCCGTTTACTACAAGTACTTTGACTCAAAACCACTGTGCGTTTCCCCTTCTCTTATGTACTATCACATTTGTACATATTTGCCTTGCCTTTGCTCTTCTACTTATATTTTTCATCACATGAGTACGAGTTAGTATTGGACTCTCTCGCAAAAGAGAGAGAGAGAGAGAAAGCGGGAATGGCGGGTGTTGAGCTGATCCCTAATCGGGAGTTAAAGTAAAGTGTCTAGCAGACCATTCGGTCATATGATTGATGGCGAGACGGTGAGTTGTGGAATTAAAAGCCTTCAATGTGCTTCTCCCAAGAGGATTTCCAGACATTACGTCCGTCTTGCTTCCCTGCTTGCGTGTCTCTCTCTCTCTGTATGTGTGGCTCTCAAGACCAAGACGAGAAAAAGAAAACGAGGAAGATATTTGAAACAAAATTACCTCGTGGCATGCCCTCCAAAAAAAAAATATCCACACACAACACCACAACACTCTGACCAAAGTCCCGCAAAAAAAAGAAAGTTTTTTTTTTGAATCTCAAAATCAAAAGGTAAGGAATGAAGAATGTGCTTGTAATTACGGGCTTTGAAAGCGGAAAAGGGGAGAGAGATAAAGTTGAGGTAAAATGAACACACAAAAAAATTGTGCACAATCTTTATCGTTTTTTATAAACCCCGCCCACTGTAGAAAAGTATGAAAATTACGTTTTGTTTGTTACCATGAAAAATGTTGAAAATTTGGTTGTGATGAAAATTCGAATTTTCTCTCTCTCTTGCCTTTTGGCTAGGTTTTGACATGGAGGGGGGACAATTAATTAAAGAAAATGATTGGAATTAAGAAACGAAAATGGGGATAGGGAATTATGAATGATTATTATATTTATATCCTATTGTGTTTAGAAATCACACAAGGCACAAGCACCCTCACACACATTAAAATTCCTCGCTCTGCTATTAAGAAGAGGGCGAGAAGAGGGGAGGGAATTATAAGTAATTTAAGTGAGTGCCATAATATTAATCTATAAGGATTTATTACGTTGTACATTTAGACCCCAAGAAATGAGAGGGGGGATGGGGAACAAGAGGGTTGGCTGTTTCTCAGTCTTGGAAAATCATCCCAAATGGCAATCTATACTAAGCCCTGTGTCTTACGAAACAATACGTCCGACTTTGTTTTTCCTCTCCGCTTTCCTTCTTATTTATAAGCTCCTTTTTCCGATTTCTCCTTACATAGAGCCATAGCCATATTGGCCTCATCATCCATTAAGTCTTGAAAGTAAAACCACACAAAATGGGGGATGACAATAGACAATGGAATTTGAGTCGAGGAGTCAAAATTAAATGAAAATTTTCTGTTCCGTGTACAAAAGAGAGGGGGGAATAAGTCACCTTTTTTATCGTTAGCACAAAGTTTATTACAGAAAAAAAAGGTTTTTTTAGAGATATCGGAGTGTATAAAAAAAGAAGGAGAAGCCAAAAAAAGAGAGTCAAAGTGTCTATTTCACGGTTGAGCTACCCCCATACACACAATCACACTCACAGTTTTCTCGTCATATCCTTGGCTGTATTTTCGCAATGTGACTGTGTGTTAAAGCTTTTTTTATAGGAGATCCAATCCAGATACAATTTTTTTGTATAATGTGACTCTCTAACCCCTTTTTTTGCCTGGAGAGAGAGACGGAGAAAGTATTCAAAATTCCAAGGGCTTATTTTGTGTCAAGATCTTTCTCCGGATTTTGGTAAAAAAAAGAGAAAGCAAATGTCCATCCATATGGAGACGAAGGTGAGAAGGGACAAATAAGAGAAAAGTCTCAAGAAATGGAGATCCTCAAAAAAAAAAAAGCAAGACCACCAAGAAGAAAAGTCAGAATTCAAGGGAGAGAAAAAGCTCTTGAATCTCCTGAATTTAGAAAAACGAACAAGTTGTGGGGAGAGAGAAAGCAGATTGAGAGATCCCACATAGTTTTACATTTACCTATGGAACACTGAACTCATCCCTTTTTTTCCCTCTTTGTCGACTTTCCCATCTTGACACACGGGCTTTCGTCTCTCTCTGAGAAACTTCTTTTTCTCCATTTCTACATATATACATACCTAATGGGGAGGGATATATAGGAATGGAAAAAGGAAATGAGGATTTCTACAGTTTTCAAGATGAACGTAGAAGACTCTCTATAAAAACTTTTTTTTTCTTACCAATGAATACCCCTGTACAACCATGCCAAAGGCCATATATCTGTAGACATTGATGGGAGGATGGTAGGGCTCTTTTTTTGAAATTTGAAAGAAACATGTAATGAATTTCAATTGGTTTTTCAACTTCTTCCATTTCCAAGGAGAGAGAGAGGGAGGGAGGGGGGATGACTCCAACTTAGTCAAGGGAAAACTGTTTGGTTGCTAATAACGTAAATTCTTTAAAATTTTAAACAAGGGAATGATGAAACCAGAGGGAAGATTTTTTGGAGAAGGGAAATGAAGAGATGAGGGGTTGAAAAAAATGTAAATGGAGGATACATGAGAGAATAATTCTGTTTCTATTTCCTCTCTCTCTCTCTCTCTAAAAAGGAGACTGCAGTTGGCAATGTAATTGTGTACAATGTAATAATGGCCATTAATTTCTCTCTTGCTTGACATAATCACTCAAGCATACACTCTCTCCTTTAGTTCACAGCTTCACTTTCATCCCCCCCCCCATCCCTGTCTACGTGGAATATCCCGTTTAAATTTATCCTTTTTTTATCTTTCTCACACAACACAACAAGAGCACTATCGTCTTTTATTTTGTCTTCTATAAAGTGTGTTAGATATTTTTTTAGATCCTTTTTTTTCTCTATAAAAAACATGAAGATTTTTTTTAAAAAAAAACATTTTAGAAAGATGAGCTCTTGAAAATGTTTTGAATTTTCCATTCATCCATGAAAAAAAAGATTTTTGTTACGAGCCCACTAAAAATGTAAAATGAGAGGAGGCCCAATATTTCCCTTAAATGTCTAAGAATTTCCACGAAGACAGAGAAATTCCATTGTAAATTGTACCGGGATAGGCAAAAAAGGGTAAAATGAAGGGAGGAAAAGCGTTTGGTTGCTAATGCGATTGTAATCCTTTTGTAAAACAGTTGTTTCGTCTTCTTCATCTCTTCCAAAGAGGGGGAGAAAATTCTCAGTGACACTGTTCTCTGTATCATACACATGTAAAATTTCCAAGAGATAGAAAATTGGGAAGACGTTTTCAAGAGAGATTAAAATTGCTCATTCCATCTCATCATAATCATTGTGGAGAGGTGGAAGAGGCTAATGTAATGTCTCAATCTAATGGATCAGACACAAAAAACTCTCTCCTCTCCTTTCCCAAGACGATGGATCAAATTCTCAATACTTTCTCCCTCTTTCATGAAAATTGGAAAATAGAAATGAAGACACTCAAAACTTGTACACAAGAGAAAAAAAAAGTGCGTGAGGGTGGATAATAAAGATAAGATTTTTGACTCTCAAAATAAGATGTATCTTTACAAAGATAAGATGGAAGAGATGTAGGATGATGAAGAAAGTTTGAGAGTTGAGACGAGACTGACAACAACAAGAAGAGACAAGTTTATTTTCTCAGTTTTTCTAGAAAAAAAAGTAAGGGGTAAAAATGGAGGTATAATGGTTCTTGAATGGGCTGGAGGCTTGAAGGAGAGCTTTCTCTGTGTAGAGAATAAAAAAGCTTTCATGTCAATATGTACCAAGTGGAGAAGGAGAGAGAGAGGAGGTATGTACTTAGCTTGATGGAAAAAATCTTGTGCATACATTTTCTCCTCTTCCCTCTCCATGACTGGCAATAAGACTTCGCCATGCAAAGAAGGGGGAAGCGTTAAAGTAAAACAAAAGTATGTACCTATAAAAGTTAAGACTGGAGGAAGAGAGAGAGAGCTACTTCTTTTGTTTAAATAAAAAAAAGAATGTCTAGCATTGGAATGCACTTAAGTTTCATCTCCTCTTTATTCTTCTTCCCACCTTCCTTTCTCTCTCTCCTCTACACTTTCATAGTCAACAGTATGAATTTCCTCTTTTTCCCCTCTTTTTTTCAAATATTCTTCCCAGATCTTTCCGGCTTTACTTTTTGGTACTTTTGTATGAGGGAGGATGGAGGAGGAGGAGGGAATTTTTTTTCTTTTAACTTTTGCCGTCTAATTCTTCATTTCTCACCCTCTTTACTTAAATGTTTTAGTCTTAGTGTTGAATGAGAAGGAGGAGGAGGGGGTTCTAGCGGGAAAGTTGGTTATTAGTATGCACTTTCTATTACATTTGCTGAACTAGTGCTCTAATTCAATCATGCTAAAATGCATATACTCCATTTCATTTTTTACATGGGGAAAAAGAGGCGGAGGAGATTTTTTACAAGAGAGAGAGAGAAGAATGATCGTTTGAATATACGATACGATGCGATGCATTTTACTTTAATAAATTGCCAACACAACTTTTCTTTTTTAGCCTCTTCTCTTTTCTCCCACCAAAAATACTTTCCCCTCGTGTCTTCCCTCTATCTAGCTAAAAAAAGTGAAATTTGTTGACGTTTGCATGAAAGATAAAGACAAAGGACAGAAAAATTCTTTTTCTTTTTTGGTTTCAACAAAATGAAGAAAAAAAACGTGAATGTGCATTTTGGGGAGAAAGTTTATTAGAAATTGTTCATTTATCTTGGTATTTTCCCTTGGAAAGTAGGTTTTGTACAGTGTACAATGTACATACATTTGATGCATTATGCAACTCGTTGCATTTGCAACAAATGCACAAGAGAGATGGGCGATAACAAGTTGATGGGGGGGGATGCGGAGATGAAGAAGGAAGAGGAGAAAGTTGATGGATACTTGTTAGTACTCTCGAGTTAGTTAGTTTATTTATGTGGATGTGGAGTTGAAGACATAAAATAGTGATAGAGAGTCAGAGTTTTCTATCATTGATGGCAAAAAACAGGAATACTCTCAAGAATAGAGAGGGAGAGAGAGAGAGAGGAGTACACAAAATAAGAAAAAAAGGTCTATTGGTATTACAGCCATTTCTATGGCTATTTCCATTGTACTTTGGAGAGAGAGAGAAATAGAGAAGGAGAGATGGATGGTCTGGGGGAATAAAAAGTAGTGAGGAGAAAACCCGAGACCAAGACGAAGGAGCGGATATGGGGACATGGGTGCAATGCAATGAAAATGCAACCAAGATAAATTCATTGAATGCGTGTGTAGTAGTTTTGTGTGCGTACGATCCGAGTACTCTACATATCTAAAATGTGCACTTTATATCAACTTGTTACAAGACATAAAATTATATGTACACATGGCAAAGCAAGTAGATGCAATATGATTTCGATCCAAGGAAACGCAAGGGAAAGGAGGAGACGACGGGAAAGTTTTTCATGAGGAAATCAAGGCAGAGAGAGAGGGTACAATTGGGGTCTAAAACTACACAGAAATTTCGACTCTCTCTCTTCCCTCCTCCATCTCCCTTCCGTTCACTTCCCGCTCTCTCTCTCTCTCCCTCTTCTCACTCACGCCTGCCATTCCCCATTCAAATAACGACGTCCCTTTTTCTCTTTCCATTTCCACGCCATGGATAGAAATGGAGTGAGCACAGGTTACTCTACACGAATATACTCTCCGTGTCCTTCTTTATACTAGCCTATGCCTCTACTTTCCCTCCTTGATTTTTGGTGGCTCTTGTGAAACTGGAGAGAGTGACTCCATGTCAAGTGCGTAGGGAAAGGTTGGCATTGGCCAAAAACGAGTGAACCTAGAAAAGGAGAGGCAAGTGCATTACAGAGGCAAATAACAGAGAGCGAGTTCCATTCATTTCATTATCACCATCCTCTGTCTCTCACCGGGTATTTTCGGGGTTCCTATTGTTAGCCTTGATGGTTATGCTTCCTCTTGCTGTACTATATGGGGGATATGGCATCTGTTCCATTGTACCTGGCTTGGCTATATGTAGGAAGTTTATATTGCTCAAGGCAGCTGTTGGTTGGGAACACGTAAATTCTCTATGTATTTCCAGCGTCACTCTGTCTGCCTCAGACTCAACATTGTAGAGTGTACGTGACTCTCACCTTGAGTTTTATTAGACGGTAGTGAACCTTGTCAACATGGAGGCTATATGGAGATTGGATGGGGGTGATCATTGACTCTTATTTTATTGCGTATCGTTTCCTCCATCTCTCCTTTTCCTGTTGACATTCTTTCTGGTTCTGTCTTGAGCTCATTAATATCCACCCAAAAAAACCATTACAATATGGAACATACGTTCGAACGAATCAAGGCTCCCTCAGCGGTCTTTATTTATGAATTAATAATTATTACAAGGACGAGAACCACATTACACGCGTACCCCATTCAAAAAAGAAGACGCTTCCATGTGTTTGTCTCTCTTCTTTTATACTCCATTTGTTATGCACAGACAGACACACAGAGTATGAAATTCCAGGCCATGTTCCATCAAGGATGGCATGCACGAGGGAGGGAGAGCATCCATAGGGGGAATATTTTGTATGGCATTCTTTATATAGAAAAATAAGTATAGTTTTTATGGCTCCCTTCCATTATTATGAAACTGTTTTCCTCTCTCTGTGTGTACACACAAACAGAGTGGGAATGTGGACGGGATAGCCCGGGAAAGGACGACAAGCTGGCTCAAATCAATATTAAATTTCCGTGTCTAAATGCCCGCTCTTTTTCACTTTCCCTCTCATGTGAGATGTGAGGCTAACAAGTTACTAGACGAGACTTTACTGTCAACTACCCAACTAGCTTTATGATGTATGAGACTTGTCCACATTTCTATGAAATTTTTTACAAAAAATTCAAACTTTCTCTTTCCCTCTCTTTTGTATCTTCCCTTTGCATACCTACCAATTTTGGAGAGAAAGGGCTGGCCTTTCTCTCCTAAGTACCTTGTTAGTATAAAAATTTGGCCAAAAAAAGGAGGAGGAGGCCGAGTAGTTTAAATCACAAAATTACTCAAGCCAAAACAGACTTTTTCCCATGTTACTCTTGACAAGTTACATTTCAGTGGGGGAGGAGAGGAAAAGATTAGAGTAATAACAGACAAGAAAATTGTGGAGAGGAGGAGGAGGGGGTTGTTGAAATTCTATCTCATTTGGTTGTTCCTTCAGGGTGCATATTTTTTTGTGGGGATTTTATGACTCAAGAAAAGAACAAGGGGGAATTCTTTTTTTGAGGAGGGACGTACACGTACATGTACATGTACATATGGGTTTACAAGGGTGGTGTATATTGTACAGTTGTAATAATTCTTATATGCTTCACTTGACGACTGTCTCTCTTTTCAACGTAAGATAAAGATAAATACAAGCTACAAATTTACTACGAGTACAGTAAATACAAGAGAGAGAGAGAGTGAAAGTGAACCGCTACTATTTATATTTCATTGCTGCTTGGCTGATTCCAGCTTTCTCTCTTTCTGTCTGTCTTTTGCCTTGTAGTTTGTATTGAAAGCTCCATTTCCATTTTCCCTTTTTTTTGAGCTCTGACTTGGTGGCACTCTCAACCAGAACTAAAACCATAAGTCCAGGTCAGAAAAAGTTGAATATGGTTTGGAACATGAGAGAGACAATTTATTTGAGTTTTTCCGCCCAAATTTATTACACAATTTGAAAGCATCACTAGTTCATAATTTGCTTTTGTCTCTGCACATCTTTTTCTAAAAAAATTTCTCTGTGCAACTTTCACCTATGATTTGTATGGGAATTTAAATGAAATGGAGGGAAAACATATGTAAAATTTTATTATTAAGAGAAATAGAGAGAGATGATGGACTCGTACCATTGAATTTCATTTCCTGTTTGATGCATGTACAAAAGTATAGGGAAGGGCCATGAAATGGTAAATGACATTAGCACCAAATCATTGGGTATAAATTCAATCGCATAAATTGGTATTTAATGTCAAAATGGCGTCGTCCTCTTTTATTCTATTAAACATTGGCCTTCCCTGGATATTTCTCTGTCTCTCTCTCTGCGGTGCTACTCGTACACTCAAGGAGGAGAGGGACAAGGGATGGTTAGTGGTAATGGTAATAAATTCCATGGTTTTTCGTCCTACGGGGAAAATCTGAGGGGATCTTATAAATTATACATTGAATTTCGACAATCCCGTCTTCAATCCCTCTCTCTCTACTCCTACTTGAGACTCAAGAGAGATTGGAAAATGAAGAGAATAAAGCGTTTTGCCCTTCTTGTTTTGGTTGGTCATCGTCCCTCCATCTCATCTTTCTTCATCTCGCCAACTTGCCCTTCCCTTTTTTATTATATTAGGGGGAGTAATGTTGAGACATTTAAAGCTTGAAATAGTCTCAAATCAACTTAGTTGACAAAATTGGCTATTCTCTGGTCAGCCTCTCCCTCCCTCCATGAAATGACGTGAAAGATAAAAAACATTGGTTAATTTTTTTCACCAAAATTGGACCCTCCAAAATAAAAGAAATTCAGTCGAAGGGAGAGAAAATGAAATTTTTTTACAATGGAGAAAGTACGAAAGTACACCAAAAATAAATGGTTGTATAAATTTACATCTGAGATGAATACAGATATGACACAACTTTTTTTTAATATTGTTCCTTTTTTATGGCCCATTTTTAATGATTCTTCACGCTGTTATTTTTGACACAAAAAAGAGAGATGCCAAAAAAACATGGGCGGGCAATAAGACTCATAAAAGTAAATTTATATGGACATTGTTATATCCATGTATGTACATACATGTATGTATATGTACTATAATTTGTACTCTTGGATTCTACTAAAAGTGACTATGAGGCTCCCTTTAAGTTTTTTTTTCTCCTTGTCCTTGTTATTCTTCTCTTGGCTGTCGATTGTGGGTTGGGTATGAAATTCATTTTATTCATGGTTGAAACACAAAAAAATGGCATTGCTTTGATGAGTTTTCTCTCGAGAGTGGCGTATTTCATAAAAAAAAGTGTTGAATTTTTATCGTTTCAACTCCAAGTCAAGTTGAACAAGTTTAAATGAAATATGTACTCTGTACTCGTCCCAGGGAGTATGACGAGAGAGAGAGAGAGAGAGAGAGAGAGAGAGAGTGGAATAATAAAACCAACTGAATTGCCTACACTTTTCCTGTGTCATTGACTACCCAAAAAAATTTTTGTGCCACCCTTGAGTTCCGGTTCTCTCTTTTTTTCTTAAAGGGGAAAAATGTGTACAGCTTTTTGTATAATTCACCTAAAACCATTTTCACTCTCCCTCTTATAAGACTTTTTTGTATATTTTTACACATGTAGGTAGCCATCTCTCTCTCTCTCTCTCTCTCTCTTGTGTAAGAAAAAAGCATACCAGTCTCTACTATCGAGAAAGTGATCTTGAAAGTGAAAGCGTGGAAAGTGAAAATTTTCTCTTGGTGGAGTTTTGTACTCTTTTTTTCTCTTCTAAAGTGAGAATGAGAGTTGAAAGAAGCGGAAGTGTATAGATTGTACAATTCTTTATCATGTCAAGTACATACGCATTGCATCCTATCCACTTCCGTGTCCTCCCAACGACTCCCAATGAAATTGAATTTATACTTGTCTTGAATCCATCCCAGGTTTTTTTTTTCATCTCTTCCCTTTTCATCTTTTAGCCTTTTTCTCCAACTCTTAAAAAAACTTTCTCTCTCTCCCTCTCTTTGTCTGCCTATACAAAAAAGGGAAAGTAAAATCGAAGACTTAATTTTTAATCTTTTAATGAAAAGTGAAAAAATTGTCTAATTTAACTAAAACGTGTACAATTTATTTTGTACAGTGCACACTTTTGTATTTTAAAAGAAAACATTTCTGTCAATAATTTTTGAGAATTCTTTTGTTGTGTCATCCCTTTCAATGACTGACACACAAGATAAAGTGAACGAGGGGGAGGGGGAGAAAAAAAGAATAAAAATGCAATAAAATTCCCCAGTCTCCTCCACTTTAACTCTTAAACTTGGAGCTTAGCTGGGTGTGTAAGAGGCGGATTATATATCCCTCTCTCTCTCTCTCTCTCAGCGTTCCTCAATGACCCACAAGCTCACCACCCAAATAAAGTATAAGTACACTCCTTACATTGGTAAATAGAGAAAAGTGTAGGCTTCTGTACATCTGCCTCTCTCTCTCTCTCTCTCTCGTGCCATTTCCCTTTGGTTCCATTCTGAAAATTGTAGGAAAAAGAGCTACAAGGAGGGATATATAGTGTGTGAGGAATTTAAACGGCTACAAGGTACAACACATGCTAGAGCTAGACCCTCTCTCTCTCTCTATGTGGAGTACATAATGTAAGACAAATTACCACATCCTCTCCATGGTTAGGAGATGAGATGAGTCAGTTGTAGACATGGAGCCAATAGTAATAATATAAGTGGGAAACGAGTAAACTTTTTTTATTTTTATTTTTTGCTGAATACGAAGAATAAGAAGAAAATCTTCCCGTACTTTCTCCCCATTTAACTCGTAACACTCGACTTCCCTTGTTTTTTTTGAGGCTTCTCTCTTTTAGATGACTATTTAGAGGAGGATTTCTCGTGAATTGGATGGAGAAAGTCTTTCTCCTTTTTCCTAAATATAAACATGAGCTCAAAAGGACTCAAAGGAGAAGAAAAAAGATGTTTGAGCTTTCATTCACTATTTACACTCCTTCTTTTCACAAAGCTTTACTTATTAATTTTTAAAGCTCACCCCCCCCCCCCTTAATACTCCCAACATGAATTGTTTTCTTGTAAGAAAGACAAAAGAGAATTCTTAACAGAAAAAATTGAAACAAAGGTTTTTGCCATTTTATATAATAAAATATTAATCATAATTTTTTGCACTAAAAAAATAAATTAGGATTGGCTACATTTATACGGATAAACCCTAACAAGAATGAACCATGTGACACAACTTTTTAGAGAGAGAGAGGAGAGGATTAAGAAGGAAATAAATTAGGTTTGAGTGTGAGGCTACTTAACTTGACGTTGTGAGAGAGAGAGAGCTCGCATAGAAATGGAGGGAGAGACATTCTTGTATTTATTTAGAGATGAAAAAGCATTCCAAGAAGGCACTTCATTTCCCACTTTGTGATCATGACAACCATCATGATGGCACTCAGCCACTCTACACAACACTTAGACCAAGGCAGCATGCCAATACGCCATCCTTTATTAGGTCTCCTCCACATCCTCCCTCTATTTGGCCAAGATACTTTTTTTTACTTGCCATTTCTTTGGCTCAATCCAAGCTCAAGCTGGACCTCATCATCCCCCCCTCTTTATCTGTCCATCCCTTTCCCTTACCTTCTACTCCTTTCCTATCCATTAACTATTTTCCATGCCATTTCCAATTTATCCCCCAATTTCTCCACAAACTCAACGACAATGTTGAATTATTGTCAGTGGACGTTAGCCATTAAATTCATCATAGTTCATATGGCATGTCATGTAAAAATAAAACTAATAAATTCCAAAGAAATGCAAGCTCAAATGTAAATTTAATGGAGTTGACTAATTGAGTTGAATTATTTTTTTGGAGAGAATTTTTAATGCAAACATGCAAATTCTTCTATTATATGAACTACGCAATGGCATAAGTGTATGAGGAGGGCCAAATGGAGACTAGGGGAAAGTCATAAAGTTTTGGGAATTGCGTGAAAGTTGGAGCTAGTTTATTATTTGTCTGTATTGTGTAGTTAGTCATGATACAATTGTAGATTGTAGAGGTAGACATGGAGAGGAAATGAACACAGCAGGACATAAGGAGAGAGTCTCCCTACCAATCTCCCAATGGCTTTCACTAACCCCCCTCCCCTCCCTCCACTTTCTCTCTTACACACATAATTAACTGTGACGAGTAATTAGGGGACTGTGCAAAAAGCACTGTTTCCATTTAGTTTGATAAGTTAAATGGATTTTCCTTGTTTTAAGTAGATTTGAATATAACAACAAGACATTTCCACCACTCGTAATGAATTATATTATCCCCCCCCCTCATCCTCCCCTCCCCTCTCCTGTATCACATTATTTATGCACACACACAAAAACCAAAACATTCACAAAGACACTCTACAAATTTCTCAAGTGACAAATGAGAGAGAAAGCAGGGGGGAGATGAACATGAATTTTTAGCTTTAGTGTCAATTTTCATCTTTGTGTGTGTGTGTACACAATGCAATGGAAGACTTTCCAATTTAGTCACATTTCATCTCGAGAGACAAAAAAGAGAGACAATTTATAAATAAACACAATTGTCTCAACTGGAATGGTGGGAGAATTTTTTTATGAATTTATATGGACACGGGAGTGGGTCCAGAAAAAATAATTTTAGTATGAAGAATATGCGTAGATTTTAATGGGGAGGAATGTGTCTACATTGTTGATTGTTAGACCTGAGAGAGTAAATGGGATAGAAAACTATGAAATTTTACATAAACGTTCCTCATTCTCTCTAATGGTTTCTCCCTCTCTAGAGATGCCAAAGTTTATTGTCTATTCTATACATTAGAAGAAAGGTAAAATTCATATTGCGCCACACAAGATTTTTTTAAAAATGCTCTTAAAATTTTGGGTGTACAAAAATATTTTCTCCACTTTCTCCCTTTTTATTTTATACAGCAAAAGATTATACTTTTTACCTCTTGTATATTTTATAGAGGGGAAAGTGTGAGACTTTGTTCAGAGAAAGTTTTTGCACTAAACTTTTGGCCAGGTTTTGTAACTTAGACTAGCGAATTATTTTTACTCGCCCTCCCCTCCCCCCTCTCTTTCTGTACTTTCACCAAAATAGAAAGTAAAAAAAGGGGAGCGGAGAAAGGCCCTTGTTTGACTTTAAGTACATTTTCAAATCCACTGTCTCTTTTAATTTAGCAAAAGGGAAAAGTTGGCCAAGTGTGGAGAGAGAGAGAGGCGTCAATTAAAATGATCACTTCGATCTTTTTTTTTATTTACCCGCATAACCGTCCCATTAAATTTAACTATCTCAAGCTTCTAATTAATATTGACGTAGATTTACGCCATCACTAAATCCCTTTTTTGCTCTCACATGTGAGGCATAAAAAATAGGTAGACATAAAAAAATGAGCTCATTTATTTAAACTAAAACTTTTTTCATGTCGTCTATTAATCTTTCTACTGTCATACTCTCATATAATTATTATTAATTGTAATAAACAATTTAAACTCCAATTTTTTATTTCTCCTTTTAAAATTTTTATTATGTGTCGTTAAAAAGACACTAATAAAAAAAATCTCTAATGACTTTTTATGATTATTGAAAAGAATAGAAATTTTTTTCACAAAAATAATTTCTTTGTCAATAAAAAAAAAGTTTCTCAATCCTCAATCAAAAATTTGAATTTGTCGCGTATGCTTGATTAGTCTTTGCCGACTCAACAAAAAATTGAAAAAAAATACTAATCGAATTGTACGTCATTAGAGTAGAGCACAAGGCCCCCATTTTTTTTGTCTGAGCTTGGCATTTCTCCCCCATCAAGTTTTAAAACATGTCTATAATTTTGAACTGGTGAATGATGTAAATAATGAAGGAGGGGATGCAAGTTTAAAAGTTTTGCGGATGCTAAACAAGGTTAACTGTTTGCCACTATCGAATTTTCATTTTTTTGCTCTCTATGTCTCCTCCTCCTCTCTATCTTTTTCCCTTGGCTTCAAATCATTTTTTCTTGACTGCACAGCTTGTTATTCATGCAAATGAACTGGAGCTATGCACAAACTCATCTCATCTCATTTCTGTTTTTACACAACACACGTACACACACACACAAAGACTCAGAGTGGGGGGAGGGGGGTAAAAGAAATCCAGTAAAGTCCCAGCAAAGTTTTACATATTAAATTTACTCACTTCCTTAGTTTAACGGACTAGTTTAACGCGATGGAGATGCAGTGCGTGTGTCTAGGGGGGTGGAGGGCTTTTTTGGCAGTGTTAAAAACTTTTTGTGAGCTCCAGCTTACGCTACAGAACTTTAGTTTTTCTTCCAACACACACGTGGACATATTTTAATACCTTTTATAGTTAAGCTTGGGTTCTCTCTCTGCATGTAGAGAATATTCTCAAGTCATAATATGAGATAAGATGAGATGGTGGTGGGCTAAAGATATTTAAAATTCAAGACTTTACAAAAGAACAAGCACATAGTTTCCAACTAATTTCATTCCCTTCGTCTCTTGATGAAACTCATGTTGCTTGTAGAGCTGATTTTCTTGTGAGAGGGATATGCCATGGGAGACAGGATGCGACGAAAGACGGTGGTGAATGCCAAACATTAAGAGAATTTTAGTCTACTTCTCTATAAGGAGCCATCCACATGAATTAACTTTTTTTTTCTTCTTCTTAAGTCTGTATAATCTTGTATACAAATACAAATTGCTATGTATATTCTATAGAGATAGACTAGTATACTGTATTTGGCCAAATTCTTATAATTTTGGGAGATGTGTAAGCTGATGAATTTCACTAGAGGAATTTATTTGCATAATCTCAATCTTCATCTTTGGAGAGAGAGAGAGAGGCAGGGGGATTGTCATCAATAATTGGAGGAATTGCCAAGTGTATCACTGCACCAAATTTGATGGTCTTTCTTTTTGTTTTGTAAAGGAGAAAATCTGCTTCTTTTCAATGTCTTAATCTTACAAGAAATTTATAAGAAGGCTCTGATGGAAAATCTTTTTTAATATAATTTGTTTGTTCAATCATTTGGAACTGAACTCTCTCTCTCTCTTGGAGGATTATTTTGTAGGAGAAAAATGATTGAAAATCTAACAATAAATTTTCTAGATTAGTTACTAGATTAAAAATTTTGAAAATTCTATTAAAATATGAGACTTTTTTTCATACGTGTGTGGTTTTTTTGAAAAAGGCTACAAATTGTTTCTCATTGTGCGTAGAGTTGTGGAGGGAAAGAATATAAAATGGCGTGATATAAAATGTAGAGACTAATAAGGATGAATAGAGACTAAGGAGCGACAGAGAGAGGGGGGAGGTTGTCGTCGTAAGTGATACAGTAAATAATAATTTATGGCGTTAGGACAAAAGACACACAAAATTTTAGCTCTTGCATGTTCATCCTCATCAGCTCTCGCTTTTTTTCCGTGTCGACGTCTTGGGTTTTATTACTCGGCTTGGTCTCTTGATGGAGAGAGAGAGAGGGAGGGAAAAAAGCTTTGAAAAACTGGGTTCATTTCTTTGAACGTGTCATTTATTCAGTTCCGTCAGTGAGTGAGTCGTGTTCATTAATTCTGATTGTCTGCCTCTCTGTCTTTCTCTCTGTAGACTTTCCCTGACACTCCATCACAAATGACAAGACGCACATGGAGAGAAAGGTCAGCTTAAATGAGACTACATTCACACCAAAAAAAAAATAATGTCATCAAGACGAGATTTTGATGGAGTTTATGCCTTTTTTGTAATTTTCTTAAGAATTAGGCAAGAATTTCTACCATGACAAGTTTCACTTTAGAGAGTTGAGAGGGAGAGCTTTACAAGTCAAAGGAAATTAATCACATGACAAGATTGTGAAAATAAGAGCTTTCACATTACAAATAAAATCCTCTCCATTTTTATTACAAATAGAATGGCCTTATTATAGGCCAAGAATTTATATATTAATTTTTATAAATAATTCTTTATTTATGAGAACACAACAAGAATATTAGAGAGATGAGAAAAGAAGAAGAAAAAAAATTGGGACTAATTTCTAATGCATGAGGAGCCTGTCCCAAGTTAAAATTGCGTATCAGATGAAAGCCTCACTTTCACTTGACTTGATTACCATTCATGTCAGATGCAAGGGATGGTTTGTATTCCCAAAATATATTCCCTAGTATCTGTCTATGCTATAGGCTCACTACTTTGTCATCCAATCCATGCATCGACTTTACATTTTGCCATTTACATTAGCTTTTGTCTCGTTTGGATCATACAAAATCCTTATAATAGACATTGATTGTTTACACAGGGGGAGTTGATAGAATGCATAAATTATACTCCTCCCCCCTTCCTATAAAATCCCCGCATCTTCAATGATGACAAGTCTCCTCTTCTAAATAGGACAAAGAACCCGCAAAAGTACATACGAGTCCTCTCTCTCTCTTTATGTTGTACAAGTACAAGGGGGTGGTTGACAAATGTCTTGTAAATTTAAATGACAAAATTGTCATTGAATCAAATTCAAGTCTCATTCACAACTTTTGAAACAAGTTGAAGCCAAGATTTTTTTAAGTTAGTTAGTGTACAATGTAATTGTGTGATTCATTAAAAAATAAGTTTAACTGATAGAACATTGTGGCAATAATTTAGTTGTAAAAAACTACTTTTATAGGCTACACTCGTAGCTGAGTAATTCCCTCGGTTGAAATGGAGAAAATGAAGGAAGGGTAGACAAGTTTCTCTCCCTTTTTGATTTGTAATTTGAAATTAACTTTTGAAATGCACAGAGAGAGAGAGAGAGAGAGAGAGAGAGCTCTAAGGTCATAGAGGAAAATGTGCGTAAGGCTATTTATTATGCAGAACAAACCATGAAATCGAATCAAAACTTATTCTCCTGTCACACATACGCACATTCAAGGCTACTCTTCATTTTATGCATGTTCATGATGATACACACACACACACAAATGAGAAATAGACCCCCACAAATGGCAAATGAGAGGGAAGAAGAAACAAAATTTTAATTCTCTTTTTTTTTCTCTGCCTCTCTGTCTGTCTTTCCCATTAATTTGAAAAGTAACTCGTGTACCGTCAGTCAGTCAACTGACAAATATTCAGAGTAAGCAAAAGATTTCCCTTTAAAATTTCCGTGATTTTCCCTTTTCCTCCATCCTTAATTGCATTTTCTGTCAGAACCTTTTCCAACTTTAGCCCTCCTTTATTTCCCCAGTCTCTCTTTTTCCCGCATCCTCATTTATTTCCCTTTTATTTCTAATATCTCCTCTATGGGATCCCCTCCATTAATAATAATAATATTTAATAGGGTCCTACCAAACCTTCATCATATCTATGTAATGCCCACAATTAAAATTTTTTTGAGATCATTATTCTTATGTAATCTCATCATTCTCACTACAGAGCAGAGAGAGAGAGGATTGTGTCTAACAATTTTTTTAATTTCTATTAAATTAACTCAAACTCATTTCCTAATTACTTTAGTTTCTTTTTTCATGTGTTACAAAAAGAAAAAGTTTTATTTTATTTTTCAAAATAAGTTCATTTACCCTCACTAATTTATTTGATGTTGACGAGATAAAAAAAGAAAGATTTTTATTTTACTCTCAATTAAATTCTGGGACTATTTTTAAATATTAATAAAAATAACTTTAGTTTTTTTGTAGTATAAAAATACTGTATGTGATTATTTATTGAAGAAAGGAGAAAGAAAGTTAATTTAAATTTGGAAATTGAATTAGAGTTGACTATTTGTATCTCTAGGACTAGGAGAGACACATTTTGTGATTGGAATAAAAAAAAAGATTGTGAGTTTGGTCTTAAAGGAAGAAAACTCTTCTTCAAAGAGACAAGACAATTTTGGAGGGTTGACATAGTAAATTACATGCGTTTTTCCAAACCATTGAAGCCCAACAATTTTAAGTCTAAAAAAGGAAGGCCTTTCTCTCTGCGCAGCTTAATGCATATTTAATATGTTTTGTGTGTGGGTGTTGGCGTGACCGTGACAATGATTCAGCCTTTGGTCTGACTCCTATTGTCAATTTTACTTTAGACTACGTTTCCACTATCTTTTTTTCTTTTTACAGCTCCGTCTGCTCCTGGCATCCCTCCCTTCCTGTCCCTCTCTCCCAAAAAAAGACTGTTGGTTCATGCCCACACTTTTCTTTACTATACAAAATACACAAAGCAGACCAAAAATTACAAACATGGAAAATACAAATACTTCGTATTCACCAAGAGAGAGAAAGAGAGAGGTTCATCTTGGAAGAGGCCAACGGCACGGACGTCGTTTTCCCAATTTCAAGCCATAGCCAGGAAATGGGTAGGAGAGGAGCGGTGTCAACTGAACCGAGAAAGGAAAACAAGCGGGGAATCTTATGAAGCCTTTTTTTCCTTGAGGAACCGAGAAAAGGAGAAAATGTTGCAAGTTGGAATGACAAGAGAGAGAGAGTCATTTTTTTTGTTATTATTATTTCATGTTCAAAACATGACCATTTTATTTTCAAAATAGCAACTAGGTACGAATACTTGAACCATAAAAACCACAAACCGTAATCATAGCCAATAAAAAAAATTGGAACTCTTTCTTCCATAGTCAAGTCAATTTTCTACATTTTAACATCTTTAATTCTAATTTTCATGTCTTTTCCATTCTCTTCTCATTACAATCAAAGAAAGAATATAAAAAAAGAAGAATTATTTAATATTTTTGAAGAAGAAAACTTTCAGACTAAAATTTTACGACAAAAACTTTTTGTCTTAATAATATGTGACACATTGTAGAATGTACCTCGTGTGTGTGTGTGTGGTACAATATGGAGACATTTGCATGTTTAAACTTGGCGAGAACATAAAAAGAAAAAGTTGATGATTTTTGACACTAGTGCAAGTCAGTACTAGGGTGTACTAAACAAACTAGAGACGAGAGAGAAATTTAAATAATATTTACGTGGACACTCGACAGTAAAGCACGCCAGACAATTTTTGGGTGGTTCTCTCACTCTGATTGTTTTTGACGATAAAAATTACATTTAAAATGTGAGTGACGGGAAGAAAATAGCCTGTAATTTATTTTGACAAGTTTTTTTTTTCGGCTCAACCGTCAACTCTTTTAATATCATGTCCCCCACACATTCACATTCAAAAAGAAATTATTTGACAGTCAACCGAAGGCTCCATTTAAAATTTAGTTTTTCTTTTTCTCTCACTCAATAATTCCTCAATTATTTACTCCCATACTAAAATGGCCTCAATTATTTAAATGTTTTTTAAAAAATAATTTTTCGTCTACTCCCATTTAAATGTATTTTTCTTGTACCTTTTAAAATAGCTAAAAAAATAATTGACATGCGATCATGTATTATTATAAACTAAAATATTTTAAAATTTAAATGACTTACCTTTGTAATATAAAAATCCAGCTATTTTTCTAAGGGACGAGAAAAAGAAGATGGACAATAGAAAACTAGAGAGAGAGAGAGAGAGAGTTTAGTTCACAGAATAGAGTTAAAAAGTGATCCCTCGTGACAACCCAAAATCCACGAGACGCCCATATCACTATTGACTACCAATTGAGA
Source organism: Arrhopalites spinosus (assembly GCA_034700945.1). Classification (NCBI taxonomy): domain Eukaryota; kingdom Metazoa; phylum Arthropoda; class Collembola; order Symphypleona; family Arrhopalitidae; genus Arrhopalites; species Arrhopalites spinosus. The sequence goes on from JAQIVZ010000328.1 coordinate 48,507, forward strand.
AATGGTCAAATATCTCGAGAGACCAGAGAAAAAAAGTCTAAATGTTTTTTCTCCCTTCTTTATATTCCAGAGACTTTTCTCCCCAAAAAAAACTCCCCCTCTTTTCCCTTGGACACTGATGATACGTCGTCAAGTTTATTTTCTCCCAAATGAAAACTTTCTTTTCCCGTAAATTCCACTCTCTCTCTCATAAAACAAGAAATTCGTCATGAAATCCTTTCACGAGAGCACATGGGCGAAATTCTATATATCAATAGATTGTAATGGTTTAGATAAAAAAAAATTCTAGTTCACAAAATGTACCGTAAATTATTATACTGTCGAAAAACTTTTTCTTGTCTTAACTCTTTACTCAGTAAATAAAACTAACTTTTTGTGTGTACAACACAGTCACAATCTTTTTTTTTTGTAAAAGGACACCCACGACAGAGAGAGAGGGATCAAGAATTTTCTTGACTATTCCAATGAAAAGAGAGGTGAAATTTATATATATTTTTTCAAGTACAAATCACCCAAAACTTTTTTTCCTGTAGTTTTTTTTGTGATGTACGAGTTACGAGTAGAACACACAAAATTTTGCACTGAAGATCTGTAGAGAGAGTCCTACACAAATATAACTCTTGTTGACAATTTTATAATGCAAAGACATGGATAACTTCTCTGTCTCTGTCTCTGTGTGTGATGTATCTGTAGAAAGTTTTTTTTTATATTTCCGAGATTTGAATTGATGATCCTTACAACTGGACTGTACAGAGTTCTTTTTTTTGGTGGGGGGTTTATTTTTTTTCGATGAAAGATGGATGGATTGCAGCACGACTTGACATGAACTTATGCGTTGTCAGCCGTCAGCATGTCTTCCCTTTGGTTTCACTCAAATGTAGCGTAACCCGGAGACGGAGGTTAGAAAAGGAAAGGATGCAGGTGAAAAAAAATGGAGAATTTGAGTTGTAATGCACTTTTTTGTATTCTACTCCACGTTTCCACACTCCCGGTTTTTTCTCCTCTCCACAAACCACCAACTGACACACACCAAAAAATAGTCTGTACACTGTATAGTTTTTTTTATGTATATAGATTTTGGGCTTGAGCCTCAAAGCATTGACAACCTTCGTTGTACGACGAAAAAATTTTCTCCCGGTACTTTTCACTGTCTATTTTCTCTTGGCTGCAAGGTAAAATTCTCCACGTTATTTTTTGTGGTGGTTTTCACTGGAATAGTCTCAAGTCCACGTTTTATTTTCTACCCTCTCCGCCTGCTTGCCCTGTCAACCAGAACTGGAGTCTTTAGAAGTGGAGTGTACAGAAAAAAAGGAATGAATGACTCTCTGTGACCAAAAAGGACGCGGATGGTTTTCTCACACGGATTTTCCAATTTCCAAGATTCTATTTCCAATAGAGTCCCCTCTCTGTTTATACAATAATACATATAATGTAAAAGTCTACGGATTCAACACCAAAAGATTCTAATGTACACAGAGTCACTCACATTTCAACACACTTTACACTTTCCTTCTAAAAAGTCCAATGTCTACACAATCAATTACTTTTTTTCTTTCTGTTTACTCTTAAAATCCTTCAGAAAAAGTTTTCCAGTCTCATTTCTCTGGATAAAACAGTCACAATAATTATTTTTATTTATTTTGTCGTCTACCGGGCTTTTCTTCCAAATTTTTTAATTTTTTTCTTGTTGCCAAAAAAAATTACAATTTTTTAGTGTGATCATAAACAAAGAAAAATATTTCACATTATTTTTAGCTACACAGAGACACTTGGCATGAATATAAATATTTTAATAAAAAATTGTCTTGCTTTATATAAAAAATATTGACTTGTGTACAATTTTATACACAAAAAAAGACTCAATTTTTTTTCCGAGGGGACACTTCACTCGACACAACCACAAAACAATAATTCAAAGTCTGTATTTTGTATTCCTCTTTTTTATAGAAAAAAAAGAAAACTTTTTTACGAGTATAAAAAATGTTGTCTTTATTTTCCTCACTTGACAGACAGTGTCATTAAGGAGCACGTTTAATGATGTAACGTTCACTGTAGTGACAAAAAAGAAGGGAAGACTGACGACAGCTTCTCTTTTTTGAAGAATACAAAAAAAACTAGACAAAGTTTGCGAGATGACAAAGAGAGAGAGCGAGAGAGAAAGATGTGAAAAACGTCCGTCCTCCTTCACCGAATGCGGGTGAATAAGATCATGCTGAAGGATCGATCGGGGTTTTTTAATCTACCCCCCCTCCTCCCCCTCCTGTCGAGTGTCAAGGCATGCGCTCGTCTCTCCCCCGTACCCGGCTCTTTGAGTTTTCCCTTGTTTGTCTTTTTTTTCCTCCAAGTGTAGCACGAGTTCTCTGTCTCAGAAACTCAAGCCGTCCCTTTCACAAATTTTCTACGAGTCTTTGTAGGGAGAGGGTGAGTTAGAGAGAGAGAGAGAGAGAGTTAATTCTTTTTATAAAATAATCCTAGTCACCTTAAGAAAGTCACCAAAATTGTCTACAATTTTTTTAAGTCAAAAAATAAATAATTTGACTATTCTCTTTTCTTGTGATGATTATTTACTGGATTTATCCAGCGGGACAGTCTGTTGTTGGTATTATATAATCATTTATGACGTGTCTCTAGCCTCGTCCTTTTATTTGTACTGTCGTCCGACTCATTCGCCATTCTGAGAGAAAAAAAAGGAGACAGTTTATGACCAGAAGGAAAACAGAGTCATATTTTGCCCAAACGAGCTCTTATTTTTTTTATGAAGAGAAGACCTTGGCCAACATGTTAAGACTCTCAGTTGTGTCCCCTCTCTCTCACTCTCATGCAGTTGGATGGACATTTGGTTTGTGCTTTATGAGCTTCTGCTCTACTGCATACGTTCCGATGAGTGTCTTTCCTTCCTTTGGTCTCTCATTGTGGCTTGTTCTTTGAAAAAATTATATAAATGGCATTATTTGTCACGTAATACATATGTCTAGTTGTGTATATCCTCTAGTTGGGGGTATTTGTAATAGTGCCCAAACTGTTAAGATTCCATTGACATGGTACCAACCATCCCATCCTTTTATTTTTTCAAGCCTTTTTTTCTTTTTGCTTATATCTAAAGCCTTTAGTATCACTCCCAAGGCTCATTTCATCATCCCCCTCCTTCTGCTTCTTCTTCTCTCATTGTCTCCTATAGAAAAAAAACTAGTCCACCCTACATTTAATGCTCTTTATGTCTGCCCATGTTGAGAGTCATTACTTATTTAATTCGCGAGGAGTCTCTCCCTCTCTCTCTCAAGGATCAAGGCATTTTGTGCAATTTGTGGAAATGTTTTCTAAGAGGAGAGGCAGCTGCAAATTTTTTAAAAGGGAGAGAGGCTCCAAATAGAAAAAAATAATAAATATGACATCAAGAATTTTTATATTTTCTCTCATTTTTTGGGGGGCTTTCTCTCTTTCGAAAATTCTTTCTTTTCATTAGAGACTACAAGTACAGGACGAGAGTCATTTTTTTGGAGATGAGAGAGTTGAAAAATGTAAGAATCTTTATATTTATGATTATTCATTTTAAAAAACTTGTTCACGTGTCCGTCTTCATTTTCATGTTCCTGCAGCTCGAGCTAGACTTGTGAGAGTGAGATCTGAATGGGGGAGGGGGAGTGTAATAATCGTAAGACATTTTTTGTTCTTTGACTGATATGATGACTCAAGACAATGATAATTTTATTAAATTCATCCCATTAAAATCATTAAGATGAGTCTCTCTCTCTCTTGTCTTTATTCTTGTTTAATTTTTGATACTCTCTCTCTCTTATTATGAGTACCTTGGACTTGGACTTGGGAAAAAAATAATTTTTAGATGGTCGTACATTTTATAATTTACAAGAATTTATGATGGACAGAAAAATTAATTTGAAATTCTAAAACTCTTGCTGCTTTTTTTTCTTATTCATTAATTTCCGTATAAACCATTCTTCCAGGGATTGAGGAAACTTTCTCCATTTTTTTAAAATAGAAAAAAAGAGAAAGTAAAAATGTCGTGTAGGAGGTAGTGCGTATAAGATTGTCATTTAATTGAATATTCAGTGAGATGGCTTGTACATTCAAGCCTTAAGGAAAAAAAGGAGGCAAAGGTAATTCCACTAAAGTTGATTAGATCCGATTAAAATGATGTAAAAAATATTTCATATTGTAAAAATAAACTATTATGTGTTACCGTCTTGCTGTCGGCAAGACGGCTATCCCTATTTTATTTATAAGATTCCCAAAATAATTATTTTGTAAAAAAAAGAATATAAAAAAAATACAAATTTGTCTTGTACATTGTACACTCTCTGTAGACAAGAAGGGGCTAAAAAAATTCTAAAAAAAAGTTTCCTTGGGTTATTATAGCCAGACTGCTCATTATAAAAGCCATGATACCCCAAAAGAACCCTCCTGGATCCTGTAGGATGGTGGAAAGTCTTGTAGTGGAGAAATTGAAACATGAGGAAATTCAGTAGGGAGTGAAAGAAAGAGAAAGTGAAAAAAAATGTAAGGGAAGAGGGGGGACGTAAAGGCTTGGGTAAATTTATTGAAGGAATTGTGGCAATTTGAAAGTCAAATGAATTGGAGAAAAGACCCAAAAACCACACACAACGGCTGGCTTCAAACAGCAATTCCTGGTTCCATAGATACATGGACTACGAGTACCTCCATCAAAAAAAATTCCTCTTTATTTTCTACTCCAGTCATTTCATCCTGTCCACCACACATCCATTCCCCTACTAGTCCACGTAACAAGTCAAGCCACAAAATAGGCAAAAAATTCGTACTACAGTCAAGAACTAATTTAAACCAAAAATGTGTACAAAATGTAATGAGAATATTTTATTCAATATAAAGCGGAAGTTAAAAGTGCTAAAAGTTTGATCCGGGTGGTGGTGAACTAAAAATCCATGGAATTTGATGGAGAAAGGGGAAAAAGGGAGGGAGAAAGGGAGAGAATTTTTTTATTTGGATAGGAGAAAAGAATTTCTATAGTAAATTCCACACCATCATCATCTCCCCGCATCCTCCCCTCTTCATCTCTGTGAAGATAACCAAATAAAAGAATAAGATGATGGTAGAGAGGATGACTATTGGGTAGGATACAATAATGTATGAGAACCATTTCAAGTTAGAGATCAATTCAATGCCGTGTGATGCGGGTTTTCGAGGACTATTTCTGAGGATATTCACACCATGAGGAGAAAGTGAGAGAGAAAAGTTCTCTATGAATATTTCCCATTGCCATGTGCTCTATCCTTCAAGTCTATCTGTATAGTTAAATTTATGATGGCAATCTCGTGTATAGGCAGATGACAATGAAATTCATATGTTGCTCTTTCCACTCTTATTTGTTCCACTTGCCTCTCTTTCTTTATTTGTACAGCCAAACCCATCCTACATTTTTTTTTGCTTACTTGTCCCAATATCCAAATCCATAAAATTATCCACCCACAATTCTTTCTTTTTTTTCTATAGAAAAAAATGAACATAAACTGTGTGATACTCCATTTACTTTCTATGTGACAATTCTCTATTCCTATCTGTATTTTTTTGTAGTAGGAACCAGAAAAAGGGAAAAATTGACAAGTAACATGAAAATAAATAAGAATAATCTTTCCCCGCCAATACCCCTCAAATTTTCATATGTACATATGGACATGTTGGCTCCTAGCTGTACTGTAGAAAAAGATGGCCAATGCAATGTGACCACGAAAACGAGAGCACAAAAAAAATATATAAAAAAAAGAAGGCATTTGCAATGAATCAAATTCCTAGAATTTTTTTTGACAGGGACCAAGTCAGAAAAAAAAACCTCGTTGGAAAATAAAATTTTCTCTCTCCTTCACACTTAAAAAACAGAGGGAGGGAAACCAACGGAATTTAAATGGGAGAAAGTACACAAGACACTCTCTCCTTGAGGGTGTGAGTGAGTAAGCGAAAATTATTTTTTTAGATGGTGAAAGGTACAAGGGAAAGAATCCACCTCCACTTCTTCTCCCTGTAATATTTCCTTGGTGAACAATCTGAATAAAAGTCATCTAAATGCAATTTGGATGAGAACGAGTGTGTGGTATATTCCGAACATGAAGATGAAGAAAGTTGGAGAAAGGAAGAAGAGGAGAGGGGGATGTATAATATTTATAGACTGTCTATAATACTTTGTGTAATATTTTGGTTAGTAGAGGGGGATAATACGCTTTTCCCTTAAACCAGAGGACCATCCGCAATGCCTCCATGTCAACGTCTTCTCCGTCCTTGTACAAGTGGAAAAAAAAGGAATTTGAGAGGAATATGATGGAAACCATTCTGTATGTACATACATGTGAAAGTACACGAAAAAAGAAAGGGAGAGAGAATGAATATACAATACTTTTTTTTTCTATAAAGAATATTTGCTTTGGTTTTCACCATGTTGTGTGTCTTGCATGCATCAGCTCCAAATGGGCTTTCGATGATTCACAAGTGCGGCAGGGTGAGGATAAGTCAATTTTGAATTGAGAAGGAAGGAAGTGGAGGGAGAAAGAAGAAGAATTTTGTTCCTTCTTTTGTTGTCTCTAATACAGATATGACAAGGATATCCCTCGTACGGAGACTTTCTCCCCCTTTTTTTCTCTTGTAGAAAGTAAAATGACAAATTTTATCATTAGATGAACTCCCTTTTTTCCAATTTTCAAACCATTCTGTGGATCGCCATGTATTTCACTAGACTAGAAAAAAAGTGTAAATTGGAGAAAGGTTCTGGCCCAAGAGTTTTTAGTGAAAATTCAAGAGAAAATAGACTGGCCAAGAAACAAAGTGAGAATGTAAAGGGAAAAAAAAGTTATCCCCATCATGACCAAGGGAGATGATGGAAAGGAGAGAGAGAGGAAAAAAATTCATCTGGAGACTTTGAGATCCATTTTTCTAGTTTCTTTTCTTCGTGTTCAAGTTCAGTGGAGAGAGAGGGGGGTTGTAGAATAAGAAGAGAAAAAAAGGAGCGTATTGGTCTTGTCCATCTGGAAGTAGTTGAAAAATTTCAGCGTGAAATATATGTTTTTCCTTTAGGCTCTTTTTCCTATTTCACCCTCCCTTATCGTCGTGTTATCTCACCACTTGCCAACTCTCAAGGGGAAAGTGCCTACGACTCTCTCCCTCTTCCCTTTTTTTTCGTTTGGTTACGGGAGTTGGGACTTTCTCTCTCTCTCTCTCTCTATAACTTGAAGCAATCTTCCTTATAGAGACTCCTCCACTTTTTTTTGTACAAGAATTTTTTCAGAGAGAGAGAAAGCCCAACAACACAATTGTCTGTATAAACCCCCACCTTCATTTCTCTCTCTCTCTCTCTCTGTGCTGGAGAAAGAGTGAGTGTCGTCGGCATGGCATGTGTATGTAATAGAAATGGAGGGAGCATGAGGGAAAAAGCATAAAAAGTAAGAAGTACATGAAAGAAGGGACAAGTTTTTCTTCTTCTTCTTCAGCCCAACAATTGTATGACAACACGTTCTCTTAACACAGAGTGAGATAGCTAATTCCCCATCTCTCTCTCTCTGGTACGTACTGAGTAAGGGTGGCTAAATCTATAAGGATTCTTGTAGTTCACTTGTGAATTGTCCTCCTCAAGAAAAAAAAAGTTTATGGACTTTATGTCGAAATAAATGGTCTCATAGCTGGGAAAAGTCCCACCTTTTCTCCCCCACTTTCTTTTTTCTTTTTTTTTGTACACTTGAGCTTCTTACTTATATGAATCAACTGTACTAAGAAATAATATTTTCTCTCTCTCTATTGTGTCCCTTTCTCCATATTTATCGTGCTTTCTTTTTTTTCAGTCACTATTGTCATTCAAATTAAATTAACTCTTTTTCTATTTAAACACGCCATGAAATGAAAATGAAAATTCTAATTTTTACTCTCAAAAAAAAGTAAACTTTCTCCTGCCTGCCTGTCTAAAATCATTTTTTATTTGTGGAACATTGTTTTTTTTGTCGAGGAAAATAAATTGAAAATTGAGTTCAACATTTTTTTTGATTACAAAGATAAATGATTGAGAGAGAGAGAGAGAAAGTGAAAGAAGATTGTGGAGAAAATTTGAATTCAATCAATTGAGGAAACTAAAGAGGATAAAGAATGTTTGATGGTGACACCCAAAATTCTAAAACCCCAAATCTGATTCAAACGATCTAGTAAAAAAAGTCTTTTGACAGCTTTTTTTGGTTTCTAACACACAGGACGTACATGAGAAAATCTTATAGACATTTATTGAATGTATAGAGAGAGAGTCATAGAGAGAGAAAATATTATATTTCACAATAGACTAAAAAAACCAAAGACAAAAAGTCAATGGGAGTTAATACATTTATATATTCTCATTTTGAGCTATGAGAGAGAGAGAGAGAGAGAAGAAATTACTTGAATCTAAATTGAGGATGAAACTATGAAACAGTTCTCATCTCTTCATGAGAATATAAGAGAACAAATCTTTCTTTTTCTTGTGTGTGTTTGTATTATATAAACGTATGTAAGGTATTGTAATATTCAAAAGGAACTGAGAATGGGGATTTTCTCTCTCTTTTCTCTTTCAATTGATTTTTCTTCTACTTTATTTTATTGCTCCTTATATAGTCTTACATCCTATCCAAGACTGCCTCTTCCACTTCTCTGTGGCTTTATCTTACGCTTTTTATCTGTCTGTCTGGAATACTTTTCTCTTTTTGCTTTCAAATCTCTACACACATTCCACTACACCCGAAAAAAAGAAGACTCTAAAAAAAAGAAAGCACAAGGTATATAAATGGAATGGGATTTTTTTCTACAAAAAAAGAAGAAAACTATGGCCCGTGTATACAAATAGAGAGAGAAAGCCTCTCTATACAGTCACATATCACAAATGAGAAATAAATGTCTCAAGAAAAAAAAGAAGCTTAGTCTCAAGCTCTGACTCTGGGGTCACCTCTTCCTCCTCCTTCTAAAAATGGTCCTCTTTTCTGTCTCTTTCTTTTAGTTTTCTTTTCTCATCAAATTCTCTCTTCCAAAGAAAGAAAGGAGTAGAGAGAGAGAGAGAGAGAGAGAGAGAAAGTACTATTAAAATAAAGCCATGTTTTTTCTACTTTAAATTATTTGATTGGAATTTACTGTAATATGATTTATATTCTAACATCCCTTTAGAGAGAGAGAGAGAGAGACTTGAAGCTGATAAATATTCAGTGGATCAAAATTCAAATTAAATTTATTGTATTTCTTCACACTGACTTTTTCCCTTATCCTCTTTTCCCCTGTGTGGAAAAAAAGGAATGGCATGGGAGTTAAAAAATAAAAGACAGAAATGGAAATGTTATACGAGGGAAACTCTACATGAAATAAAAAAAGTGGCTAGTCCTAGTATTGACACGGCTTTGATTCAACATGAAAAAGGAAAGGGAGGAGGAGGCAGTGTCCGTCTTGATGAGTGTAGCAACTTGGAATTGGTATCACAAGGGAATCGAATTTGAAATTATTTACGACGTGACGGGCATTCTCAACTACACAACTAACTTTGCCCTTTTCCCTTGCATTTAATCGAACTTGTGTACAGACAGGGAAAAAATAGATTTTTCCTGGAATCTTCTCTCTTTTATGATATTAAAGCAGCAGGAGAAAGAAAGAGAGAGAGAGAGAAAGTCAGCTAGTGCATACATTATTCTTCATTCTTCTTTAGAGATTCAAAGATAGTCAAGAAAATTGAACAAGAGGCAAGCTCAAGTCTCTCCCTTCTTACCTGCCACTTTTTTCCCCTGGTTATTTGGGCCATAGACGAGAGAGGAAGGACGTCTTCTTTTAGTAGAATCTGAGGGGTAAAAGAATATTGCGAGCTGTGACATTGACAGAGCACTCGTACCTCCATCTCCCACTTTTTTGTGTATATGAAGTCAGAGACAGACAATGGAGATTGTGCCATGTATATTCTTTTTCTCTTGTTGTATACTCATATTGTACTTTCTCCATAGAAAGGGGAAAGCATGGAACATCCCTGTGAACATGTACACTAAAGTACTTATGAAGACAGTAGATTTTCTTCCCGGACGATTGGGAATCTCTCTTCCTCTTCTTCTTGTGCTTGTGTTCACAATAGTGGGATTGGGATTTGGAATTTCTGACTCGATTTCAAGTCTATATCCTCCACCTCTCTCTCGAACGTGTGTATATCTCTATACGTACTTATAATAGTCGAGGATCACTAAGGTAACTTTCACTTTCACTTAACGTGACACGCCAAGGCTGGGGCAGAGTATTGTGAGAGATATATAAGCATATTTTTATTCTTCACGGATGAATGATCATCTCTCTCTCTCTCTCTCTCTCTCTCTGTGCTCTATGGGAGTTTGTCAATATTGAGGAATCTACTCAACCATGAAAAGTTTTATTTGATTAGACCTAATATTTGCAATTGGCAAAATTTATTATAGACTCATAGACCCACACACGAGGGGAAAGGGAAAGTGGGGAAAACAACAAAAAAGGGAAGGTAATGTAAACGGAGAGAGTAATGCTCATCTTGTTGTTGGATGAACCAAGTAGAAAAAAAGGGAGATGAGAGGGTAGAGACCAATCCTACAAGAGAGAGAGAGAGAGAGAGAGAGAGAGGAGAGAAAGAGATTATTCTAGGGCCAGGAACACAAGAAGAGAAAGCTTCATTTTTTCTAACCGCTCATCTTTTTTTTGTATGGATCTCCTCTTCTTCTTTTCTTATTGATGATATCAAACTCTACAATATCTTATACGTACATCCCAGGACAGGAGGGTAAGAGAAAGAGAAAGAAAAAAAGAGAAAGTCTTCTTGTTCGTCGTTCTTGTGGAAAATAATGGAGAAGTCTTTAAGGAAGCCTTAGCTCTCTCTCTCTTGGTTTCGTCTCGTATCGTACAATTTTTTCTCTTCATTCTCATAAAGTGTAATGGCTTTGACTGCCAGACTGCCAATATGGGAAAGCATCGAACCTAAGCAAAAGAAGGAACGAGTTCCTTCCTTATTCTTTCTCTCCACCTTCTTCCTTCCTTCTACATCCTTCTTATCCAATTTTCTTGGATAAAATTTTGATCTAATATTATATTGAGTAGAACCAGAGAGAGAGAGATGGACGTCAGACCTAACTCTGTGAAAGAATGAGAGAATATGACTAGAAAACTGTGTGTGTATATCATTCTGTACAACATTCCTAGTTCTCTCTCTGTATTCATGCCAAAAAAAATTGAGACTGAGTTATTTTGATATTTTTTCCCCTCTACTTGTACAATCTAAACCATTTTTTATGCTGGGCTTGGGACTTGAAACCCAACGAGTTTTATACACTTTCAAGTTGAGACAGAACAACTTGTTTTGAGAGAGAATGGAGGTGAAGAAAAATGAATGGAGGGATATCATGTACAACAAGATGTATTGTTCTTATTTTTCCAACCCCTCCTCCTCCTCCTCCTCTAACATAGAATATGCCAGGCTACCAACATACTTTCATCAAATTATGCCACCGTATTTTCCTTATATGGTCATGTTATTATCTTGCGGGGAAACGGATTTCAAGGTGTTTATCATCCCTCATAGGCTCATACGTACATAATCAGTATCAAGTCTTCCTCAAATTACTATTGTCCCTACAAGGAAGACTAGAGGAGGGGGGAGGGGGGTACATATATCTTTGTTGGAGCCAAAACATTCCAGTCTTTTCTCCAGTCTCCACAATTTTATAATACATCTCTCCAGTAGCTCGTCTTTTGTATTCTGAGCTTTTTGAAGATTGACTTGACGTCCTTACATCACCGTCATCTTCTTCTCTTGTACATAGTTACAGAACCACAGACACTCCACACCCCCTCCCCCCTCCTCTTCCTCTTTACATACCAAAAACCGCGACCATAATAAGAACAAGGAGTTTTTGCTCTCCTAAATTTCTCTATTATATAATTTCGTGTACATATGGACAGCCAACTTGCTTTTGGGTAAAAGATTGTCAAGGACTCTGTCTCTCTCTTTCTTTGTAAGAAGAAGGGGAGAAAATGTAAGAGACTCAAAGAACAAATATAGTACCCATGTAGAACGTGATGAGGATAGTAAAAATCTCTCCGTTTTCTTGTGTCTTTCCCTTGTCTTTGTCTTCCCCGTCTCTCCCTTCCATGTACAATCCATTCCTTGCCCATCTTCCCCATTTCCTCTTCTTAAAAACTGAAATCTACTCAACATCTTTTACATCATATCCGTCACTGTCACTACCTTTTTGTGTGTGCAAAAAATGTATTAAAATTCTATGCCCTCCCTCTATTCTCTCCCTCTCTTCCATTTTCTATTCTACTTGTATTACAGATTACTTTTGTATTTTGATGAATCTTGATTTTCTAATATTTTGATCATCATTTCCTATAATGAATTAAATTAAGTTAATAATATTAGAAAAAAAGTCAAATAATTTTAGTCATGGGGAATCGAACCACCAATGATATGCTAAATTATCTTTTTAAGTGCTGAATTAACCCAAAAAAAAGTTTTTAAATTTAAAAGATTTTATATGAGGATAATTAAGAAAACTTCTTTCTTTTCAAAGTAAAAAAAAAGAACGTAGTTACCTAAAGTAAGAAAGTAAGTGACATGTTCATTAGAAATAGAAAAGCTATTTTTCACACTGGCACAATTCTCCACTCTGTCCCTGGATAAATATATTCAAGTCTGAAGAGACTCCTTAAAAAAGACGTAGAAGAATTCCATTCCTCCTCCTCCCTTGAAAAAAAGGGCCCAAACCCACATCAAAAAAAAGTTTGTGGGCTTTCAATCTACTTTCCCTTTGGGCTCACTTGCTCTCAAACATTTACCATTTCCCTCAACAAAATTCCATGGCTTGAGACAGTGAAGACAAGGGAGTCATGTCTTTCTTGTAGTACAAATGTACATGTCTGTCATGTGAACCAGAGCGCAAATATCTTTCTCCGTCCTCCATCCTCTAAACTTTTTTTTAAAAAAAAATGTCCACAAATTGTCAAAAGAATTGAAAAAAATAAAATTCAAAAAAACATTTGTTATTATTTATAACTTTTTTTTCGTACTTTTTATTACATTTAATGACCGTGAAAAAAAAATTTGAAACAATACGAGATTATACAATACGCTGCAAACATAAAACGAATAATATTTGCAAAATTGTACAAGATGATGTAAATCAAAATTGGAATATGTAAATAATAATAATAAATACGTACGTTAAACAAATTCTCTCTTGTTTTCCATATTTTTTTTACTACATAATGTAATATATATTATGTAGTAATTAAATATATTACTTAATTACAAATAACATATTTTTCTTTTTTTTAAATGACATGCATAAATCCAACAAGGCTTATATTCAATTCACAAAAAAGACTTTTTTTTCCTGTGAATCACAAAACTCATTATTTAATAATTAACTAACAATTAAAACTGGATTGTACACACATTTATTTTTTTCTGAAACCATTCGAATCTATTCTTTCTCTATATCTCTCTTCATCTTTACCTGCCTGCTCATCCTCCTTCATCACATCTCTTTGCCACATAATATTGAACAGAATACAGATCATATTGTGATCGCTGTCAGCTTAAGATTATTTTTCTTTGTTTCTGCCACACACATACACATCACACTTATTGTAAAATACATTTTTGTATAGTTGGGAAAACTATACTTGTACATGTATTATTATTATTTATCTTAACTCTTTTAAACACTTTGAGACGTTAAAACTTTGTTTGAAAATTATTCCATCTTGTATATTTTATATTTATTGACTCTAACGATTATACAAAGAGACTTGCCTAAAAATATATTATAGTAGTAGTACAATTATTTTGTAGAGATTCTTATCTTGATTACTCACAAATATAAATTAGAGTTTTCTTTGTTTCCATTTTATATTCATTTTATTTTCAGATAAATATGGCAATAAGCTTTTTTTTATTGCTTCTAATATATATTTTTATTCGCGTATACTTACTTAGTAAAATTAGCCCACAACTTATTTCAGTTAACTCTCTCAATACATGTAAAACATTTTATATTTTTTTGAGAAGAAGCACAATACCCATTAAATTGGTACTGCTGTGTCAAAAATGAATTTGTGTAAAAATTATTTAATTCTCATTCATACATTTTTTCATTTCATTCTCACTTTATAACCACAAAAAGTATACAATTAATAATACAATACAAGTACACGTCTCATCAATTATAGCTGCTTTGTAGTTTTTGTTTTTTTTTCACACAAAAACAAAATTTTATATATATGTACAATATCAAAACGTTATGTACTTTTTTCATACGACACAAAAAAACTTTTATGGCAGTCAACAAAAAAAAATTAATGGAAATTCAAGAAATCTTCAAAATTCAACTAGAAGTTATTACAATAAATTGTAATAATGTAAAGATTAAATAGAAATAGAAATTACATATTCACTACAAGAGCGTAAATGGCTTTTCATTTTCAATTTGTTTGTCAAATTACATTTGCACCTTGATTTTTTTTTCACAAAAAAAGAATTGTTCTTGTACATACATCCAAGCTAAAAAAACAAAAAAAAGTACCTAGTTGGTAAATAATAGTTGATAAATATCAAAAGAAATTCAAATTGAAGAGAGAGAAAAAGTAAAGACAATAATTAATTCATTCGTTACAATTAATTAATTTATAAGAAATTTTTGGTCGTCCTTAAGTTTCAATGCAGTTTACATTATATTAAATAATCAACTGCTCCCAGAACACGTGTATTAATTATTAGGTAATTCTCTTTTTTTAAATTTATCATATAGTTGTAATACCCAGTTACCCCCAATGATTATAAAATTGCACAATGTAAACATGGTACAATTTTAGTATCATAATTAATAATAATTCAATTGTATAAACATTAAAATTTATCATGACTATTATATTACAATCTATAGTATCCTAATGTATACATTAAATCATGTTGACATTTTATATATATTTTGTAGACTTGACACTATAACATCTTTTTTTAAAAAGATTTTTGAGAATAAAATACTAATGAACAGTTAATAGTAGCATTTATTGCCTCTTTCTCAAGTTTCCCTTTTTGTAATTTCGAAGCTTGAACATTAGGATACATTTTTTTAGTAGTTTCTTCTAGACAACTTTTCTTTTAAAACTCTGACATAATTTCAATTTTTTTTAAATTTCTCTAGAAAACCTCATTGAATTTCTTTGTGTTGCATAATCTGAATCATTAGTACGTCAAACACCGAAATATTCAAATTAAATGTTTGAAATTTTTTTAAATAGTACAATAAAAAGAGAAAATTGTGTTGAAAATACATATACAAATACATTTAATAATTATTTTTGAAATAGTTCAACTCTTTTTTGGGGTTTTTAAGCCTAGTATATACTCAACAGGAATGATTGTACATTATACAGTTTATTTTTATATTATTGTATCTTTTCTTTTTCATATATTAAGACTATATTTTCAACTCAAAGAAATAGTACAATACTTTTGAATAATGAATACTTGTTATAATATATGAAAAAATTAAGACATTTGAATTTAAAAAATTTGAAAATATTGTTCCAATAAACAAATATCATTTTTTGTAACTCTTTTTTTTGCATGGCATTAAAAGATAAAATCACAATGTACAATCTAAAGTCAAATATCTACATGGAGTATAAAAGAGTCGTTGGTAAATACAAGATTTTTGAACTATTGTAAGAATTGTATGGTAAATTTGTCTCTGTTTTTTATTTTGCTCCTGTTGTCTTGTTTTATTTGTAGTCATAGTATGCCTGTTTGTATACGCATATCGCAAATACAATCCCTATGATTTGTAGTAACGCTAAAATAAGCCCTCCAATTATGGCATAATTCATAGCATTTGAGAGCGTCTCAATCATTACATCAAGGCAACCCTAAAAAAATATCATTAGCATGATTAGTTATTTATACATTTCAAAATCTTTTTAATTTGAAAAGAAAAAAAAATCCTTTAGTCAACTTACTCGATTGTAGTACGAATTTTTGACAGTTGGATTGCTAGTACATGTAGGATCTTCAGGTTTGAGCTCTAGAGGTTGTGACCCAAGACGGCAGCAGGCTACAGGAATTCTCTGGCCGAATGTTTTGTTTTGTTGAAAGTGTTTAGCCCCTTCAAAATCAGTAGAATTACTGATACCACAACATCGGCTCTGTAATGAGGGAAAATAATAGAGATTAAAGTTAATGCAACAAAACAAAAGTCTTATTTTTTGCATCCATCATTTCTTTCCACAGTCTTATACTCTCTCTCTTAGTCATTCATTTTCTCCACTTCATTAAACATTTCCATTATCTCAATTCCTTTTGCCTTATTTTTACTTTCTAATCATAAAATATTAAATGTACATAATCTTATATTGAAAAATACTCATGTCTTATCTGTAGTTTTACTGTTATAGAGGCAAATACAATTATAAAAATAGACTGTTGTGTTCAGTCTAAGAAAAACAACTAAATAGGTCCAGGAATGAAAACTAGAAAATACTCAGATTTAGTAGGTACACAAGAAAATTACAGGCTTCACTTCTCAAAAGATATAAGTCATCTCATACTTGACAGAAAACATTCATTTTCAATAATCCTTAAAAGGGAAATTAATCTTCCTGCTTTTAGATAAACACTTAATTACAAATTTATTTTCCGTACCTGTGCCATTGTGAAGTCCAATGTTAGAGTGAACCTGTATAGAAATTCACATTATCAATACACAATTTGGAATTTATATCTTTGCATTTCTATGACACATGTATGATTAAACGCATATCTTACGCATTAGCCTGCTCTCGAGTTGAATAGAATTTATGAACGCTCCCTGTCAACACAGCCCGTGTCTCCTTTTCCGTCTAGATTGAAAAAAATTATGTTAAAAAAAACAAACGTCATATTTATGAAATGAGTGGGAGTACAAGTCTCAAGCCAGTTGAATTAAAAGAAAACTGTCCGGTCAATTGAGATTTTTATTTGTACATCATAAGACAGGTAATCTTACCTCCGTTCTATAGACGAAGAACAGCACCACCAACACAATCTCCAACACGAAAATGAGGACGAGAAAGAATGAATACTACAAAAAAAAATTTAAAAAAAGAAAAAAACACTGAATAAAATAATGGATACAGAACATACATGACAGTAGGTGAAAAAATGGGCAAAGTTCAACAGAAATACTATGAATGTACATACTACATGTACATGTATTTTATTGACTATTGATCGCCCGTTTTCAACTTTCTTATTACCTAACATTAAACCTCTTTAGTATATTATTTAGTTTACTGCAGACACCTGACCAGCAAAAAAAATAAATCTCAATAGAATTTCATTACGAAAGAATAAAGTCATCAAAGTCAAACTATATCGTTGACAATGGGCACAATTCCTTCATTTCTCTCTCTCTCTCGCCACGCAAGTTTACGACTTTAATCTTTCCATTTGCTCAATCATTATGTGTACCGTAAATCCCTTTATAAAGTTGAGGAAATTTAAATGTTATATTGCAAAAGGAGGAGTATACTTCAAAAAAAAAATATTTATGATTATTTTGCACTAAACTTTTAAATGCCCTACATTTATTTAATTTTAATTTAGTTTCATACTCTTGACAATACGCATTCCTATACGTGTACGCGTACTTATAAGTGGTAAACGATATAATTCATTTCCTTTGTTCTGCTGTTCTGCAGTCTGTATAATATCACATAAAATACAACTACGACCAGGTCAGTGAAGACGTCTTAGCTAGTAAATTCAAAAAAAAATACTAAACAACTTCTCTCTTCTTTTTTTAAAAAAAAAAACCATCAAAATATGTCACACACAAAAAACGAGCCCATATAAAAAGTAAAAAATCTAATCATAATAATAAATGTATGGCATGATAGACTTGAAGACAAAATTCTATTGTCATTGACTTACCAACCCAAGGAGAACGCGTGACTCTAAAAAAATACAAATAAAAAGAAAGGTTAGTTCACAATACACAAAAATGCACACAAAAAAAAGTTGACAAGTTAAATTATTCATTAGACTTACCTTTCATAGAACCACAATAGCCAAGGAAGCTAATTATAAATATGAATGCACCCAAAGCTACCATGAACCAGCCAAACTGTTCGATGACCGTAGCAGACCCGTATTCCTAAAAATCATAAAAATAATTACCATATCATTAATCATTCAATTTTATTATTTTTAAATTTCATTCTTATTTTTTGCAATGGCTATATAATATAAAAAGTAGTACTAATTTTTTTTTTTCAAAAACATTTTTTATAGCCATTCTTTTTTTCTTTAAATTACAAACGGTCATCACAACTAAATTTTAATTTCATTCGCACACGGTACAGTACACACAGTAATCTATCTCCAGAGAGTAGATAGAAATATATATAGAAATATACACAATTTTTTTTTGTAGCCATACTCATAAATAATTTGACTTTCTCTCATTCGCATATAATATAAATTTATTCACGTTCGATTGCTTTTAACTCTTCAACTATGATAAGTAGATACACATGAAAGACTTAAAGGAGGAGAGAGAGATTACCATTCAATGTACATGGAATATCATCACTCACATATGTATAACTACATGGATATGGAATCAAGACCATGGAGTGAACACGAGCAATAATAAAAATCGAAAGGAGGCATTTTAAATTAATGGTGATGGTAAAAGGACGTCATTTTTTGACTTGAACCTGTATAGTACCGTCCTGTGTATGGTCAGCAGCAGAAACATTTGCTGTGGATTACATAATCAGGAAATAGTTGCCACAATTGTTATCAATTATTATTGCTTTTCTCTTCCCAGATCCATTCCGCTTAAACAGACATTTAGGCAGACGATGGTACTTGATTGAGTCTCAATGACCACCACACACAGACAGACATTATGACGTACCAAACATACATATAAAAAAATAGGCTAGAGTAACATTCTCATGCAAAATAAAACTCGACTTGTTTTTTAACCATTCGTCATTCTCATGTTCGTTTGTGATTTTAAAACTCTTCTAGTTTATAAATATACTAGGACTCATGTTTTTCTCAATCAATTTCTCTCACATTCATGATCTTTAACCCAGTCTCCCTGTCTCCCTCATGGTCAATTCAAATCCTTCCCATGACTCTATACATTTTGGAAGATGAAAATTTTTCACACTCATAATAAATAAAAAATTTCTAGGTTTTTTTTAAACAAGACAAATTAGTTGTTAATAATTTCAAATTAAAGCTCATTCCTAAAAGTAATAATTTTGTATTTCGCCAAATTAACTCAAAGGATGAAGACGAGAAGAAGAAGGAAAATTTCATCTTACGACCATCATAAACCAAAAAATAAAAAGCGGTACATGGATCTTTTAATGTTGTTCATTTTAAGAGTAATAATTTGCAATATTCGGATATTTCCTGTCTCCTTCCTTTCATCAATTTTCCTCAAAGCTCTTGCAAATTCTTCTCTTCTTGTGGTGGGGAAGAACCAAAGTAAAGAAACATAAAACCTCGATAAATCATCATTAGAGACTTTACTACACGCAAAGTTTCTCTACCATCCTGCTCTCATAGACTTAAGCTGAGTACACAGAAATGAGTACTAACTACAGCATAGAGGCTCTCATAATTTACGTCTCAATTTACTCATTAACTTTTACAAACATAAAACTTTTGACTTTGTATGCTCAACCTTCCGAGAAAACCTTAGCTCGGTCGTAGCACTCTCGAAAATTTTCATTTTATTACAGCATCATTTCATAACTCAAAAAAAATGAAACTATTAAAAGAGTACTCTTTTTTCTTGTCTATACAAAAACCGCTACAAGCTAAAACGATACAAAGTTCATTATGAAAAAACTTAACAAAAATTCTGACACTTTTTATAGTTTACAAGTCAATCCAGTCATTTTTTCAAAAAAAAAAGTTTCTTCTAACTTGTTTACACTCATTATCAACAGCATACTTAATACAAATCTGTCTATTAAATTTTGACAATTATTGTTTCTAATTTCTACTTTACTCACACCTTCTAAAGATTTTTTAACTCCGCCATAGACCACGATCCTAATATCTGTACATTCCATTTGATTATTCACTTAAATCCAATTACATTATTCAAATCACCAAGTTTTGAGAATGCACAGATTTGTGTAGAGAGATTATATTACTTTTTTTCTTCTTGGGAACCAAATCCAACTAGAATTATCGAGAAGAACGTTACTTTACACGTTACTGTATGTGACAAAACGAAAGACTGGATTAAAGATTAACATAAATAAAAGTTTATTCAAGTATAATGAATGTGAGAAAATTTTGACTTTTAAAATATTTACGAAATCCCGTCCTCATAATTTTCAAAAGATTTCATTCATGAAATCCTCATAGGTATTTGGCTTATACATTAGTACTATACATGCACATACACTCAAATGCAGTACAGCATGTTCAGACCACAATATACTTATAAACCCAATGAAATAAACATATATGAATATCAATAAGTTTATAATATTACACTGCTATGAAATAGCACAGTACACGTTCGATATAAATCAGGTCAAGTGTTTAAAGTCTAGAGAGAGAGAGAGAGAGAGAAAATATATTGGAATCGAAACACGACATCATTAGCAAGTTGATTATAATACAGAATTTTTTTAACGAACATACTGTATGTATAACATAGAGCAGGATAGGAGAAAGAGACAGGGTTTTAAGGCTCTTCAAATTTATTAAATAATTGCAGTGCATACGCAAAATAAATCAATAGTTGTCAAACAAACCTTATGTGTTTTCCATGTTAGCAAATAAGTACTGGAACAATAGTACTGTAAAAATGATACAAAAAATGATTCCATCGTCGATACACAAAAAAAAAAGTTTCCTGTTGAGTCACTCCTCGTGGAACGAAGTTTGACAACAACAACAAAACTAATGATTTTTTTGTTGTGTTTCTTTAAAAATTAAATCTTTGCTGAATTTGACACCTTCCATTTCCTCATCATTACATTATACATGTATAGATACAAAAAAACAACACATGTATTGTTAAATTTTCCTGAGAAGAATAAGGCTAAAAGGAGAAAGCATCAATTATAATTTATGTTTCATATAGATTTTCAAAAAAAACAAGGCTACACTGAACTGAAGTTGTCAACTATATAAATGTAAATGCTGGGATTTCTAAATTAAAACATTTAATTTCGTGACAAATGATTAATTTTAATACTCTTTGACCTACAAGGTCAATTTTTTTCAATTCCAATTAACTCTCTCGAGAAAAGGAATGTCAGCAGAGCCTGAAATATTGAATTGTTAAAGTAGATGCATCAAATTAAATAGTTTCCCTTCCCACATTCTTCGACTGTACACAATTCATCGTCCCCCTCATAAAATCTTCAAGATAAACAAGTACTGATGGTAGGTACAAATACTATATTTTTTTCATTTAATAAAAATCGACAATATGTAACGGACCAAGACCACACCAAAAAAAATGAAAAAATTGACGGATGACAGAGCAAAGAATATTTTAGAGGGCCAACAATTTTAATTCAAAAAGTTTTGTTTTCTTTATACACATTTACAAAAATCCACCATGCATTCCATCTTTTCCTGTATTCATATTAATATTTAGTTTCGCCTACAAAGTAAATAACAAAAAAAAATTATAACAAAAATGAGAGCACTTACTTTGATCGTTTCTTGATTTGCCATTTTCAATAGCGTCACGACTGAATTCTGATCTGCTGCTAGCCATATTCCAAATCCCAGTAAAACACTGCCGAATACCTGTAAAATTAAAAAATAGAAAACAAGGTCACATTAGTTGAGAATTCTATTATGTCAATCAATGTCCAGCCCTTACGTTAAGATTAACAAAATCGAGTACAATACTAAAGAATTTTATAGAATTATTCATATTTTAATCCACACCACAAGTACAATTGAACACCAAAGATATTTTTATAACCTTGGTTCTATTTATCTTTTGACTGTCATTATGTAACATGAGAACTCCTTTTTTTTCAAAAAAAAAATATATTTAGCGTATTTTCTTTATCATTATTTTGGTACTTTCTCTCTCAGTGGGCACATAGTTATTAGTACTAAGTGGTTGTTAATATTAATGACACAATTGTAGCTATTCCGTATGTAAACTTGTTGATGTTTTAATATTTTTTTTTTACTTTCATTACAAAGTGAAACTCAACGCCCTTTAACAAATAAGAAAAATGTCAAACACCAAAAAAAATGCCGGCTACACATCAAATTTGTTTCCCACTCCACCTCCACAATGGCCATAATTCACGTCCACTATTATTCATAATATTAGTTATAATCTTCACAACATTCTCAGGTACAGTACTTCTATTTAATATGCAAACAAACATGACGTTTTTTTTTCTCCTCTTCCATCATGCAAAACAGTAAAATTCCATCCCAATTTGAAGTACGTTACAAACTTACTTTTCCCACGTTCTTTAAAACTATTTTCATGGATTTAATACTTTTTGAAACTTTAAAGTTGTTCTTGGAATCATTTTTATTCAGTCTGTGATAATAGTGTTTTTTTTATCAAATTTAAAAATCTGAGACCATTGCCTATCTTGAATCTTGTAAAAAAAATTTACTTGTGTACTATAATTCTTCATCTTTAAAGATGATAATTTTACTTGTAGTTCCGTCCATTAGACTAAATATTAAGGAAATTCTACGGTGGTACATTCATTAATTTCAAGTTGACTCAAAATCTCACAAACTTATTAGTTTACTTTCCATACCGTGAACAATTAATAACCACCAAGTCATATACTGTATGTATGACAAAACCACAAGGTTTATCTCATTTTTTAGTTGACATGTTATTTAGTTGTGTTCCTGTTGTCGTTCGTACTACTCTATCCCTTGCTAGAATGCATCACAGTCTCTTACTTACTCTCTCACTCTCTCTCTCTTTCATGATTTTCCTTCCTGATTATACTACAAGAATAATTAATGAACAACAATACCTTCTGACACCATTTTACTACCGAAGTGAAATTATATTATATAATCAAACGTCATTTATGTATGAAAACGTTCATAACAAATTATCATGTACACAATACAAGAGGAAGAGAGACTAGTGAAGACAAGTTTCTCATTTTACCCTAAATTAACCATTTTTGCACATCTAGATGTACCTATACAAAATGAAAGAAAGTCAATTTGAATTTATAATACCTCTAATGTTTTATGCTATGACATGCCAATGAAATGTATCTGTATATTGGTCTAATAAATGTACTGAAAAAAACAACAACACTGAAGTAGAGTACAGTTGAATATTCAATATTCAATATTCTACAAACAACAAATAGATACTTCGAGGAGCACACACACACACTCATAAGATTAATCATACTACATAGACAACTGTATACCTACAGGTTCCAGGAGTGCGTGCTAATATGACATACCAAAAAGGAACAAATTTACGATCAATAAGATAATCATAAGAGAAAAAATATCGGATTGACTCTAGGCCTCTAGGTATTTCTATCCTCGTCACTATAGAATATCACGAGTGTAACATGTAGAGGTATTAAGTATATATATTCTTGAAAGACATTGCAAATCTACTGTTTGGGTTTTAGACTGTATAACGTCCCTAATGGCTATCCACCTTGCACTACATTCCATTTCATTGCGTAATTTTCCGGAGCGATGTATACTCTCTCTTACACATTGTGTACGTTGTACATATATATAAAAAAACATGTTTCAAGTATCAACTCAAGGTAAACTGAATGGTGAAGGAGGTATCCGAAGGATATTATTGAATATCACTAAAATCTTAGCACAATGCCACACATCAAAAAAAGCCCACGATACCATTTGTGATAGTATTGGTCAGCTCAAATTTTTATAAGAGGTGAACGCCCTATCATATGTAGAGAGAATATAAAATTAAGGTGCACTCCTGCAATCCTGCAACACGCACGATCGACATTCGCATTTCACAACTTTGACTCTGACTCTGTGACTACAAAATTAGCCAGGTGCGTATATAGCACACTCACACACAATGCTCAAAATTGTATAAGCCAAGAATAGAACCTTAAATGACATATCATATGGTTCAAGTAAATATACTTTGTGATGTGTTGTCACCAAAAAAAAACATTTTGTAAGAATCCAATGAGATAGCAAAAATGCAATCCTGCATTTTTCTAGTTAAAATTACAAATAGTTTTTTTTAAAGTTCTTTTTAAAGAAAAAGATCGTGAAATTGGTGAGTTGAGAGTTGATACTCAGTTAAATAAAAAAAACAAAAATTCCTAGGGAGTCACAAATTCCCCACCGTCTTCTTCTTTACATTATTCGACGTAAAAAAACTTGCCTTGCAAATTCCCATCATGAATGAAATATTGTGTAATTAAGATGAACAATCCCCTACACAAATGTGTGTACATATTATAAATCAGACTCTAATACCTATGTACTATATCATATGGATGGATGTACATTGTACATCAATAGAATGAGATAGGATAATAGCCTCTATGAATAGAAACTTTATTTGAAATAGCTACCTATACCGGTGAAAAGGTAAAAGAGTAACATAACTGTAAAATTCTAGTGTTGTACTCAATTTATCCTATGGCTATTTAGTTATTTAGTCGGAGACATCTCTTTCACTTATGAGAATTGTTAGGTGAGGAATTGAGGACTCACACATAGCTACATGTTTTGTAATTTGACATCATCATCTCTAACACTAACAATAACTTCCGTTATTCATTTTCAAAATGGTGTGAGTAATTTGAGTCATAAATACATATTATTCATTTTAACTAGAGAGACAGAGAAAATTAAACTTACCACAAAGACGAAATTAAACAGACAGAGACAATATTTAACGACACACGTTCCTAAATCCATCTTGAGCGTTGTTGACTCAACTAGAGTTGCTTTTATTCAGTGACTCAAAAAGGGACGCTCTTCTTCACAGCGTCAATCTTTTCCTTAAAACTACACTACAACAACAAGTTGTTGTTTATTTTGTCCACACAGTTCTTTTTTTAACTTTGATTCCACTCACTGGTTACAAATCCAAAATCTGAAATTTAAATAAAATATCTTTTAGTAATATTTACACAAGTTCAAATAATAGATAAAAAAAATTCTTTCAACTTTAAAACTAGTGGCTGGTAGTCGTTTAATACCGATGTACACGTATTACAAAAAATTGTCTCATTTTGAATATTTTTAAAACTATAATACAAATGTAACCAACAAAATACATGAATCAATATTCAACTTATACCAAGGACACAAAGTTTGTGTCACAAACCAACCCATTTTATGTATATCGCCTATTACTAGAGATGAACACGTGTTTAAATTTGTAGTTAAAAAAATAATTGGTTTAGAGAAGAAGAAAAAAATAACAGTAGGTTATAAGATACAGGAAAAACGCATTTAATTATACATATCAACACAGAGTGCATTATGCATCGTAACATCAATACAAAATAAATGCAAATGAACCTCAAAACATGTCACCACCCACTATCTACCTACCTTCAATCTTCAAATCATACAGACAGAGAGTACAGGTGCACGTATATAAAGGTATAATACAATATGACATCAAAAATTGTCAGCCGTAAAAGGGTTTATATTTGTTCTATTATTATTCTATTCTTGGCTCCTGTTAAACTACAACAGCAAACAAACCTTAATTCAAAAACTAAAATGGGTAAGCAGAGCAGAGAAATGCACACGCAATCATATTTATATTTACTTCAGCACATCCGCGTTCGGCGGCGTTCGCATCTTTCAAATCACATACTAAATCAGACAGCAATAAAAATGAGCACTTTATCATATTCCTCATTTAAATAATAAAGAACCATCATTTTTAATATTTAAAAAAAACTAATCTCAATATTATTAATGAGGTGATGCCCACTTAGCGATGAATCTCAATATTCTCCAAAAATTCACTTAAATGTTCCATGCAAAGAGGTCTAAAAGGGTATTATAAGACCTCTTTGGTTCAAATCTACGAGAAAAATATAATGGTAAATATTTTTTCATTCACTTTATAATTTTATATCCAATATCGCGACAACAATAACTTTAAAAAAAATAAAGAACCCAATAAAAACACTTTATACTCTTTGCAATTATCCTAATCCTATACAACAGATTCTATGAGGGTGACTAAAAATATCATTGTTCCAAAGTTAATAACCATTGCACCTACAAATAGAAATGTACATATATATAGACAACCTATGGAGAATACAATTTACAATATATGTGAAGCCCAAGGTTAGCTATAACTTTTTTGTATAATTAATTAAACCTTTCAAATTTGAGAATTGGAAAGGGGAAACAATGGACCAGTTTAGTACACTATTCATGTGTTCTCTAAATAAAGGTAAACAACATTTGACACAAAAAAAATCCGTCATCGAAGGCACGTTGACATTGATAACAAATTTTGTAATAAATAACAGACACTCAAAGAAAAATATTAACTAAGGAAGTGAATTAATGTGAGTGGTGATATGTGTGGACTAAAAATAATGAGCTAGTTTATTATTTTGTAGTACTTATTATTAAAAACCCAAAAAAGCGTGAAGCATAAACCGTAGCACAAAAAAATAAAGTTCCTATGTAAGTATTCCCAACTAATAATACATGGTCTAGATATGATTATTAGTTGAAATACTTTCATTTAACAAACATAATGAAACAGTTCAAGACTAAATATATGTCTTAGTCATATAATACACACAAAAAAACATGTACGTATATATTGTAAAATATACCCACACGTAGTTCACATTTATTTACTATGTGGTTTGCCGGTCTTGTTGTCTGGTTATGGTTTTGGATTGTGTCAGCAAATTATATTGCGAATTATATGGCACTTTCAACTATTCTTTTTTTTACATTGTTATACTCCTCCTTTATACACAACTTATTTAACTACCTAATAATTTCACGATTACCTTCTTTTTTTTCAATTTGAGCCCACCAAAAACAATTTCATTATGACTGTGTAAGTGTACTGACAACCCAAGGTACAATTCATCAACTCAAAATATATCTGACAGATTTTTAAATAAAAAGTAAAATTACTTTTTTTTCTTCTCTTGAAAACTCCTCTTGACAATCAAATGCAGGTCTTGAACATCCGACGTGTTTATCACATGAGATGTAAATGTAAATTGAATCAAAATTATTACAATCACATTTGGAGTCACAAATGGTCAATACAAACTCCTTTACAATATTGTAAGTATCTCAGAGAGACGAGTTTCTTTTAAAAATTCTCACAAGAAGAACCAGAGCTACAACTCACAAGAGCACAAAACTAGGCGAGAGACAGAGAGAGAAAAAAAAGATAAGTTGTGGCCAGCACGACGATAAACTTTTGTATTTGGCTTTGAAGCCTTTACGAACGAAACACTGTAGAGCAGCTTGTTGCTATCGTCTCTACTTCTCGTTAGTCACTGACGCTCAAGGGAGAAAGGATTCAACGACTAGGCTGCCAATCACCTAATAAAGGTAAAGATGAATGTGAGTTCCTCACAAGCCGTTGACGTTGTAACAGATAATTCTCTCCACTTCCAGATTTCAAGACCATTACTATCTAACCTGTATACTGTACAGACACTTGGTGTTGTCAAGTTGTTTTTTAGTAGGCATACACACACACCAAAAAAATGCTTATTAAATAGCGTGGTTAGTGGTGGTTACAATAAATAGTGATGATATTTATACGATTCAATGTTATAAATATCCTCTGAATAAACCACTTTTAATTTTTGTCCTAATATTATTCCACCCTACCTCTTTGTAAATGATATATATTTTATTATTATAATATATGTCAACTACAATTGGAATTACATAATTTATAACACGTCAAAAACAGATCTTCCAAGATAAATAGACAATTGTTTCAATGTCCATAATATAGAACAATATAATGATTAATAATAATATATTACATGAAATATATTATAATTTAAATTGAGGATATTAAATAATTTAAAACTCTCTTTAACTATATATATTTTTTATATATACCTATGTGATGAAGACAGGCTGAGTCAGGTGCGAAGAACTAGGAAGTCAAAGTGAAACTAAAACCATTTCTTGGTCTCAAATCCATTGAATTCAAAGTTCCTCCGTGTGCCCAACAATATAAAACTCTCTATTATACTCGTATCCTATACGTACCTTGTCGAACTTAACACATTGCTGAAAAAAAGATAACTTTGATATCAGACATACACACATGTGTGTGTATGTACAAAAGTATACCAGTAGCTTTAGACCAGAAACACTTTTTTTACACACACACACACGGTCACACAACCACACATGCTACACATTAGTACACAACGGAACTACGATTCAGGTAGGCAAAAAGGACCTATAATAGTTATCCACCATGTGCATTACATTCACACATAACACTTGAACCAAGCCAAGTGAAGAGAAGACGAGGGGAGGATGGGGTGCGTAAAAAACCAGACCAACGGGAGAAGAATAACAAAAGCAATAGAACATTAAAGTTATAGTAAAAAAAAGAAGAATAATATTCCATTATGTAGAAAAAGTCTACATCTATACTCCTTATATGTTCGTAGATTTTATTCAAGAGACAATATTTATATATAGAGTCTCATTTTCCCAACTACACCATGACACATACAATACTAAATTGTCCATGGAACATAGAATAATTGAACACACAACAACAACTACACATAACATTTTTTTATGTACACTCTACACTCCGCACTTCACTCCCCACCCGCATGTCGTACACGCACATTATAATCACCCTATTGTATCGCATTGCTGTAGTCACGATGGCAATAGTTAAAGGAAATATTCCCGGGAGTTTCTCTCCAGGGAGTTCGTCGAACTCGACTAAATAATATTTCATCAGTATCTTATACATCTTCTTATAGATATAACAATTCTTTCAACAAAGGTTCTTCTCCCTATCCAATCCATACACAATGAACACAGACGGTCCTACGTAATTTTTTCGAATGCATTATCTTCGAACGTACTATTTTCGAAACATTTTGTTCGAATGACATTTT
>JAQIVZ010000329.1:0-77540 GCA_034700945.1 Arrhopalites spinosus
CTGTGTTTTTGGAATTTTTCTAGCATCTATAGTTTAGGCTGTAGGGGGGGAGCAAGAGGTTATGTGGGACCCTGTACTCATCAAATTGGACTTTTTCATCATTCTACATAAATAAAAAGATTATATAGTATCATATAATGCTTGGTTTTTCCCTTCTTGCCAAAAATTGTACCAATACAATCTTTGGCCTATACCACCAGTATCTACTTACTATCTACACAAGATGCTTCTGTGACTATCTTGAGACAATTTTTTTTCTTGTCTCCCTTCTTTTTCTAATGTAGTACATACAAGACATTTAGCAAAGGAATTTCATGACTCACATTAGTGCACAACAAAATAGTCTCTGACTAATGCAAAATATTTTACAAAGCACAATAATTGTATTTATATATATCTATACTACTGTATATTGTGTATGTAAAGTGTAAACAGTATATAAATTTAAATGAACTCACCCAAGACGTCTCTTTGACAAAAGCATTGACCACTTTCAGTAACTTTGTGTTGATAATGTACAGATAAACGTCAAATTTTTACTAATATTTAGAAGCTACAGCTGTAGACAAAATAAAAATACAATGATCAAAAATAATTTCCCTCAGAATATGTACAATCGCAAGCCTTATAGCACACTGTGTTTGTGTTGGGGAAAAAATATTCTGAGCTTTTCCCTGCACTTTGTCTTAACGTTGGCACCGTCCAAATGAACTGCAAACACACTGACGCTGTACTAAGTAGTGGTAGTCAAGTTCTTACAATTTTTTTCTCAACCTAACAAAGTATTCCTAGGGGTTGGATCTACTACACACCTCCTTGTATATATATGTAATATACATATAAATATCTGTATATTAATCCACAAGGAAGCGGTAGCCAGAAAAAAAACGAGAAGCCGAATCATAGGAGAGAACTTTTACGGTTTGAATGCCCCATTATAGTTGTCGAGATTGGTTAGAATGTTTTGCCAATAATTCCCAATATATACAACCTTGACCTTTATAAAAATATTTCTCTTTTTCCTTTGGCATATAAGTACATGTTTATCTTTACATTAGTTTTAGCGTCTACAAGTACTTTATACAAGACGAGAAGTACTTGTCATTGTTGGCCAAACTTCTTATACTTAATTGATGCAAGACTCGAGTCAAGATTAAAATTGAGTTGCCAAAAATTATATTTATTATATTTTCTCTATACAGGCATAACATTGTATATGACTGACTTTAACAATAATTTGTTGATGGATAAACATAAGTGTACAAATAATAGCCGGATGAGATATGGTCGCAGTCTCTATTTTGTATTTACTACCTAAAGTATATGCAATACCCCAGTAGTCCCTCCTCTCATGTAAATTTTTTTTGTCAATTATTTTTAAACTCAAAAAAATAATAAAAAATTCTATTCCTGTACACGGTGCCTAGAGAGGAGGGGATACATGTCACCTTATTCCACAAGTTCAATTCCAATTCATTTTTGATGGCAAAAGAGTTAGGAGGAAATTATTTTATTCATTTAAAAGTTTTTCTCATGTTGTGCCTTCACAAAGTTACCTCATTTAAAATTTTGTCTATGCCTGAGAAAATGAAATGATTAATTAGTCAACTTGACTTTTTTGTACTCGGCTTATACTTGGCCGTTCATCATGAACTGGTATAGTATATTGTTTGTATGTACTAGTATACAAGGACATTTTTATGAAGCTTATAATTTTAATGTATGAGGAACGAGAGGCAGATGAGTCATTTCATTGGCTAGCTTATGAGGTTCTTTTTATAGAATTAGGGTAGACGCCACGCTCATTGTCTATGGTCAGGAGATTTGGGAGAGAGACAGTTGTTCAACCCAACATGACAACATTTGTCAAAACAATATGAAATATCCCAAGTTAATTTTTCTTTCAAAGTCTTCAAAGAAAAATTAAGTCCACAATGGTCAATAATTAATTAATTTCACATGATTTTCAAACCTGGTGTGTGGTTATATTTGTTATTAATTATTATTGCAAATCATATATCTATACAATATTTAATAAAAATGTATTTCTTACATTCTATAACAATTATTTCACCAGTTATCACTTAATTCTTAGTCTACAACAGCATTTCGGAATGTCAATATGTATAAGTACAACATATGTATTAGAATTATTTTACACAGTAACAATTTTATAAAATCACAAATATATGTCCTATATTAATAATTAACACCTACGAGGTAAAGTACTTATTTTATACAACAAAGTCAGATTCACTCTGTTAAAGTTAGTTTGTGGAATATTCAACATTTGATTTTGAATCATTTTTAAAGATGGATGTACACATGACATATGGATGGACCCTGTCAAAGAACTCATAAAAATTAAATCAATTGCAAAATGTACAAGGAGAAATAACGGGATTTCTTTATCAAGATATAGATAGATACAGCAACAGTGGAATAAAAGATTAATTGTATGTAAAGTACGGTCTAGTCCCTGTGGTCAAGCATGTTTCACAATATTAATGGGTTATCTCTATCACATATTAAAATCCGGCACCATTTATAGAAAAATTATGAATAATTAAGTATCCACCTATAATATAATATTATCATTTCTTGTTAACATTGGGAAAGTGAAAGAAGATTGAAAGGAATAAATGAGCAGTGCTCAGTGAGCACTGACAACATTATTATTTTTTGAAACTGGATAGTTTTTGTTACCCTTCATGTAAAGTGTTTACTCGACCATAATATTTGTATCAACAAAAATAATTTCCGAAATCTAATATTGATTATTATATAGCACAACGAGAAGATTTGAACATGAAAAGTTGGCTATATGGTCTTATATGTACATGTGTACATGTCGTAGACTGCAAAAAAGTTTTGTTATTTTTGGAAGCTTCAAATTTCTCAACCACTCAAACAAATGAAAATACAAGTATTTAAATACCATTATAGTAAGGATAAGTAAACTGACGTTAAGTGTATGTATTTACTGCTAGTTCGTTGAGATTTGTATTATAATTTAATCATCCTTTTCTCGACTGGAGCGTATATACCTTAAATTCATGTGTTGAATCAATTTAAATTATACTCTTCTTCTTTGAATACAAATGTCAATTGAGTATATTAAATTAGATAGTAGACAATTTAATTATAAATACGACTCCAGTATAGTTTGTATTTTTTCAATCATGTAGTTTTACATTGTATGTTATTAAAAATTGAGAAAATCGCTTCCTGTTTTTGTCTTGTGGTGATTTCACTACATAATTATTGGAAGGTTCTACCTTTTTTGTCAATTATTTCATATATGTAAATTAATATGATTCTAAATCATTTTTATTATTTAATTAGAAATGAATTTACGTATTTGAAAGGTTTTTATATAAATACAACGACGGCACGCGTTTTGTTAAATATAATTCTGTCCAAAATATTAATTATTTTCAGACACACGCAATTATTGGTTTCGACTCGATGGAATAATAATTGTTTGTTCTAAGATCATTGGTGGTGTGGTGAGGGATATTCATGAGATTATTGAACGATTTGTTCTCAATATTTAATTGAGACGGTTTGGTCTGGAGAAAGTTGTCAAAAGTCTTCTCTTGTCCTTTAATCCTTTGACTTTTAACGTTGTCACAATCATCATTGTGTAAGAACAAGGTACATAAAGTTGTTATGGTCGCCAACATCACCATAAGAATATTACTTGACACAGAAGGGGCTGAGTTGCAACCGTCCATGTCACAAGTTAGTAGACAACCATGTAGTGTCTCGTTCTACAATTGAATAAGGAAATTAAAACGTTGTATTTAAAAATATATACCAATTATTTAAATAAATATGTTGGTAATTTCAAACTCACTTCAAGTTTAAATTTTCCACATTGATTCTCCATGTTTTGCATGACACATCTTCGAACAACAAGTTTTTCCCGACTTGTAGCTACATTAAAAAATAAAATTCACTTCTTCAAATGTTCATGTTCATAATCAAATGAACAAAAAAAATTTGAATTACCTGAAATCCCCACAAGTTTTATACAAAAATGTGCTGGGAAAAGTCCATCTTTGTGACCACGTTTTGGAACTTTACATTTTTCAGTGTAAGAAAAAGGTCCCGGCTGAAATGGATCTTCACAAGTGATGTCACTTGAATTCCTTGATGAGCAAGTGAAACAACTTATTGCCGATGCTGAAAACAAATTTAAAAACAGACATTTATTGACATTTCTCCATTTTACCAAAAAAGTATTCATAATTTAATACCAATCTACATAATCGACTTACCTTTGTGTGAAGTACCAAGAAATTGAATAAAGACAATTAAAAAAGAATACTGGAGCGAGTCCATGGCTATAATTGTGCGTCTTAGTGACAAAAGGTACACTCAAAAAAAAGCTGTTGACAGTGTCAACTTGACACCAATCACTCAACAGTTCAAGAAGAGCAACAAGGGAAAGTCAACAGTGAAAGTTTAGTCACCATGCTGATTGTTGTCCACTTATTATTTCCGTTGTCTAAATAGTGTCTATGTTGTTCTCCGTTATATATCTTCAACAAAGGGATGATGACCATAATCTTGTCGTACACACACACATAAAATAAATGAGTTTTTTCATTGGCCTTGACAGGAGAAAATATAGAGAAAGGGAGAAAGTGTATGTAAGGGGTCGTCTCTTTCTTTTTACCACAAACACACACAATGTATATATAATATATAATTGAATCAATGACTATTATAGGGGCTCAGAGAAAAAGTTGATTCAGCGTATTTTGTATTTTTTTCCAACAAAAAAAAGGACTACAGAGGAAGGAGAGGGAAGGAAGAACCGAGTTTCAGATGAAAACGGTGGTGGCAGTGGTAGCAGCGGATTTAGTCATGTCAACAGGAAATTTGCAAAGTAATGAGATGGGAGTTTGAGTACGTTTGTTTACATATATATATATAGATTTTTAGTTCGGAAAAGTTGTTGAGGAAGAAGAGCAGCAGTAGTAGCGAGGCTAACAGAGAACGACGATCAAGAGAAAGAGTCTTAAAGACTTGGAGGCTGCAACAACCAAAGAACGAACTAGAGAGAGAGGTCTGTTGCTGCTATTAAAAGTTGTACAGTAGGCACTACAGCACTTAATGGAGTTATGCTCTTATCCTTGTAGTAATGTTCATGGTTGGAATTCTATATATAAATACGAGAGTTTTACATGTACCATGTATAGAACATGTAATATATAATAATAAGAGTAAGTGTACAAAACCCGAGCTTCGCTACGTCCCTCGCCTCACGATTGATGTAGCTAATGTATGGCCGGGTATTAAATGTATGTGTGTGTATACAGATATATTACGGTATATGAATTCAGGAGCTGGCAGAATGAGAAGCAGTCTGCTCTGCTCTGCACTGAAGCTTAAAGAGACAGGCTTATAACCTCAGATGAAATATCTAGTTATATAGTCAAGTAGAAGGGATATTGATTTTGAACGGGAGTCTGGCATTAAAGCAAAAGTTTATGCTGTAAGAGAGACGAGAGAGAGAGAGAGTCAGGGAAGGGAAGAAGCATAGCGCTATTTTATACATGTATATTACTTGTGTGTGTAATGCTTCTGCTTTGAGTTTTTGCTTGTTACAACTATATACATAAACATAGATTATATTAGAATACATGTACAAAATACATATATGAGTATAGATTTAGAGGCCACGAGCAGGCTACATTGTGAGTAGAATGTGGTGTGTTCTACGTCAGTCCAAAAACTCCGAATCGGTGAGGAAGGGAAGGAAGGGAAGGTTTTGAGATCGAAGGAGGTGAACCAGGCATACACAGTATAGGCAAAAGAGAGTCCCTCTATTCTGGGCTTCATTCAACGCTGCCAGTTTTGTGTTTGAAACTAGAGAGAGAGAAAAAAACGAGAAGAAAATTCGTATATTATATCTCTACTACTACTACTCAGTCTGTACTCTGTGTAGATGTTGATCATAGTAAAGTAAAGAGTTTTTTGTGGCCCGTTCCTCCGGCTGCTAGCTGCTGTGCTCCTAGTGCTCCTGCTTGCCGAATTCACCATCGATCAATATACTATAGTATTTGGAGCTAGCTGTAAGTGCAATCAGAGAAAGAGAAAGAGAGAGACGTGTATATAGACACTTCACACTGCCCATTTCTTCTTCCATCTCCAATTCAACCAACATTGTTGTTAGCCACATATCACGCACACACACATACACACAGATTCAGAGCCGGAAAAAGTGCTTCGCATCATTATTTCACTATATTCTCTCTCTCCCTCTCTATCTATATATAGGGAAGAAGGGGAGTGAGCCTAGACTTGTCTCTCTCTCTCTCTCTCCCTCTACTATTCCTATTCCTTATATTATATTATATTCCTTCTCTCTCTCTTATCTTCTTGTCCCTCACTCTCTCTCTGTCTCTCTCTGTCGTTTTATCATAAATTTTCATTCACCTAACCCGCTCTCCTTCTTCTTTATCCTCTCTACTTGTGTACTATTACATATCACACATTCATCTTGGAGTAAATATCTTGTCTATATCTCCCTCCTCTCTCACTCTCTCACTCTACAACCCAATCCACAATAGCAAAAGGAGAGAGTCAAAGAGAAACTTTAAATTCTTCCGGAATTTTTTTCTTCTTGTTCACAAACTCCAGGATTTCTTGGGGTAGCGCGTAGATTGTGTCACACGGGTGATTTTGTGTTGGCGGAAGTTTTTTTTATGTGCTAATGAAGATTGTTGAGTAGGATCTCACTCTTTCTCCACTCTCTCTTTGGAATTGTTCATTAAAAAAACATAAATGAAGATTACAAGACGGATAATAAAAATTCACATTTAATTGGTTCACTTTAGTGTCATAATGAGTGGGATAATTACTCAGAGGGGCATTTCATCTCCTTTTATTTCGTCAACTACTCAACTCTAACTTTCTTCAACTATTTAGACGGACCATTATAAGCATTAAAAACTATTTAAAATGCTTCTCACTCTGGTCATTCTTCCTCACTAATTACGCCCATACACAAAAAACAAGTGGAGGAAGGGGGGTGCTGAACAATTATGCAGGTAGCTACTTTATTTCGAGAGACTGCAAAAGTCCTTGGAGCTTCAATGGATTCTATTCAATGGTAAGTGTAATTTAACATGTACAATTTTAAATTATTTACAAATGAACTTAAATTATTGAACGTATTTCCTCTTTACTTTCTTTCATTTTAAAATTCTTCATAAAATATTTAGTCTGTCATGTCAAAATTGAAAATAGAAAATTTTGTTTCAAAGTCATTGATTATAAATTTGAGTTTTGAAAAATATTTGTCAAGGACAAAAGTTGAATAGGTAGGTTGACGCGTTGCATTTTTTTGCATTTGCATTTTTCTTGCAGTCTGAATAGGAATAGTTCATGGGGTACTTTTAGTTTATGTATATTATAAAAAGTAGTAGGAGCTCCTTCTTTTTTACAAGGCTACTAAAAAAAGAGTACCTTATTTTCCCCTTCTCTATTTATCTCTATAGTCCTTTTTACTTTTCTCTCTCTCTCTCTTTTGGGTGTAGACAATGTGTTGAAAAATATTCATGTTGATAATAGTAAAGATGATGAATAAAAAATGTAATGGTTACTTTGAAATTTTAAGAGATTGAGGTACAAAACATGCTGTTAATTCATTCACTTAATTTAAAGATTGGAATAAATGAGCAATAAACGTTGAGCATCGTAATTACAAGATATCACAAGTTTTTGGGTTAAATTTTCTCTCTCTCTTGCATTTCTCATGGTGATTGCTCTAGCCTAGTCCCAGTAGTTGGATGGAATGGAGCTTGACAGAGCTAATTGAAAGTTTTTAGACTTTTGAAGTTTTATCTATATAAACTATGTACATAATAAAAAGTTTAGGGTAAAAAGGTACTCTCTCTCTCTCCATGTACATAAAGATACCTAAGAGTAGGATATATAACATGTATCAATATGAGCATACAAGGAGAAAGTAGGAAGGGAGAAAGTAATATGAGAATCTCTAATTAATTATTAATACTTTCACTACTATAGTACTCTCCGAGCGACGGTACACAGATCGTGTGGAAGGAAGATGAAAGTAAAACTTTGTAGGGTGCATTTTGTACTAGGTAGAGATATTATATAGGCCACAAAAAATTCTTGTTGAGAGTCTAATATATTAGACTGTAATGTAGAGAAAATAGAAAGCCTATTTAAATTTATATAGTCATAATATTCATAATATTATATTTATTGTCTACCTTTCCTTGTGTGTGTAGTTGTATGAAGTCGGAGAGTCAAGCGGATGATGGGTACGAGACGTGTATTGATACCGTTTGTGGAAATCATGTTGAGAGAATGTTGGGAGGTGGTGGTGGTCCAACAAATAGTTTGGAACAAAATTTGAGACATGTTGGAATTGAAGACAATTTTGGTCATCATCATCAGCGGTCATCATTGACTGGAGGAATGAAGATGGAACAATATGGGGATCCCTATAGTTTTGTTGATGAGTCAAATAATCTTTGTTTACCCAATAATAATTTTACCAACTCATCCCATTTACCACCTCAAACTAAGAAAAGAGGTCGGAGGAAAAAGCCTGACCTCAATGTCAAGTAAGATACTAGAGAATATTTTTTATATTGACAAAACTTTTTTGCATACAATTTATAGCGTACCATCAAAAACATCAAAAGAGACATAATGTTATAACATAGAAATTAATTGATTTACTCCTTGTTTCCTTTTACTTCAGAATGGATGATTATGGAATCATCGTGAGTAGAAATAATAATAGTGGACGAGACAACAATGATGCCATTATGGACAAGGAGAGGAAACGGCATGATCGATTCAATGGATTGTCCGAAGAAGAAGTCTCTCAAAGAATCCTTCCTGATCATTTAGCTCCCAATCTTGATATTGTCATTGTGAGTTAAATTGGAGAAAGTTGTTTACTTTCCTCAGACAAATAATTATTTCTTTTAATTACAATTGTATCCTTGTCTGTCTATATACAAATAGATTGGTATCAACCCTGGATTATTTGCTGCGTACAAAGGTCATCATTATGCTGGACCTGGAAATCATTTCTGTAAGATTTAGTCTTTATAAAATGTTCTATAGACTATCTGTATAGTCACTAGTCTGAGTACCCTCGTGTTAAAATTGACTGGGTACTTTGTTCATGTTTACACTGTACGATTTCAATTATCGAACCTGTAGAGTAGGACATATAAATGTTATATCTTATAAATTTATATCGGAAATTTATGCAAACAAATAATTGAATAATTTATAGGGAAATGCCTGTATCTATCGGGACTAGTTCCAGAACCCTTAACAGCGGAGGATGATTGTCGTTTACTGCGTCATGGCATTGGCTTCACCAATATGGTAGCAAGACCTACAAAGGGTAGTGCAGACTTGACTCGTCGTGAAATTAAACAAGGGAGTCAAATTCTACAAGAAAAATTGCAAAAATATAGACCCAAGGTTTGTAAAAATTCCATGATACAATTTAATTAATTTTTATTAAAAAAATCATTTAATTTACTCCTTGTCCAAATTATTCTAGGTTGCTGTTTTTAATGGAAAATTAATTTATGAAGTCTTCTCTGGAAAGAAAGATTTTCCTTTTGGTCGTCAGCCTGAATTTGTTGAAGGGACTAATACAGTAAGTCCACAAATATTTTTATACTTAATATGGACACCATTCTACGCATAATTATGGAAAATTTAGCTAATAATTGTCTTTTTTTAAAATAAAAATTATAGTACATATGGGTAATGCCTTCCTCGAGTGCTCGTTGTGCTCAACTTCCAAGAGCAGCTGACAAAGTACCATTTTACACAGCCCTCAAAAGATTTCGGGACTATTTAAATGGATTAATATCTGAGTTGGATGAGTCGGAAATAGTTTTCAATTCAGACTCAAAACCCATGTCTGGATCAAAGAATGGAGATTTGAAAAATTCAATGGAGCCCAATTCTTGTTCTCCCCTGGATGAAACTGACCTTGGTTCCTTCATCCCTGACGTCATCGTTACGAACAAGAAGAAGAGAGGACGACCAAGAAAAGGAACGAATCCCCCAACTAGTAATAATGTGAGTAACAACAAGAGAGAGAAATTAATGAAGAAAGAAATGTTACCTGAACTCAATGGAAAGAAAATGGATGTTGATAAAAACAAATCAAATTGTTTTGACGGACTCTCCGTCATGGATAATTTGAAGAGATCTGTTGGTGGGGGTAGTGGGAACAGTAACAATAATAATGGTACTAGACCAGTCGTAGAAATTCAACGTAAGAGACGTGGAAGGCCAAAAAAATTAAAGCCAGAAGATAGTCCACCATCCTTTTCTACTATAGGCAATCTTGGAAATAGTACCACTCCAGACTCTGTTCTTTTACTCGAGACTAGTAGTGGTGGTGCAACTAATAACAGTAACAGTGTGACCTGTCAGCCTCCAACGGCTTCATCTGTGAGTAGTGGCTACTCAACTGCCACGAGTACAGGAGGAGAAGAAAGAATAAGAAATCGAGATGAGAATGGGAGTGGTGGACCCTCTCCGTCTCAATGGTATATCATTTATTTATCTTTCTATTAGCAAAAATGTATAGCAAATTTAATTTTAATTTTTTTCAAATATTAGAT
This sequence comes from Arrhopalites spinosus, assembly GCA_034700945.1. Taxonomy (NCBI): domain Eukaryota; kingdom Metazoa; phylum Arthropoda; class Collembola; order Symphypleona; family Arrhopalitidae; genus Arrhopalites; species Arrhopalites spinosus. The sequence continues at coordinate 10,656 of JAQIVZ010000329.1, forward strand.
GATAATTTTATAATCTCTTTCTTTCTCGTACAGTTACACCCAGTCAGATTTATCATCAGAAATTAGTGCAGCTATCTCTTGTGGCTCTGCTCCTCCATCCCCTCTCATTAATGGCCATACAACGGACAGTGTTTTTGATGGTCTGTCCTCCGTTCTAAATCAGTCGAGTAGAGAAGACTCCCAAAATAAGTCAATTATGAACAATAATGCGAGTCAACAGCAACAATCATTATCATCATCAAAATTATCAATGTCCAGTGTACAAGGCAATCAACGTCTCTTGTCACCCAATAGTCATTGTGGTCCTTCATCATCTGCAAGTATGTACATGAATCCACCTCATGATCCCTCCTCTTACATGCCGTACCATCATCAGTCTTTTGATAACAGACTTCATAGTTTAACCAATAGAAGTCAATTATACCAGCCATCCAATGTCAGAGGTAAGTGGTCAAATTATCTTTTTTTAAAAAAAATACATTATGATTATTTAATGCATTTAAAATTCATAATCTCTTCTCTTTTTTTATAGACGGAACGACAGAGAGTTCAATGCAGAGTAGTAGTAATTCCTCATTTCATGGTCAACCGAGTACATATGAGACAACAAAAACATTTGATGTTGCGTCAAAGTCTCTATCAGGTTTAGAATCATTGGTGGATCAAATCCCAAGTATTGCCGACTCAGATGTAGGGACTGTTGCGTCAGTGGCTGGAAGTTGTCTCCCACCCGGACTTTTACCCGACTCTATCTCCCATCATCATTCACAGTCATTGTCCAATGTTACATCGACGGGAGCTTTGTCTCATAGTGGTCATTACGTCTCAAATGAACCTGGAGGATTTCTCCCTTATGGCCAACCAAATTCTTCTTCTTATGGAAATTCATCCCATCATTATACCCCTACCTACTACACATCAGAACTTAGCTCGGCTGGCTTCCCTGTCAATTCTTTGAGTCCTGCAGCAGCTGCATATTGTTCACCATCCCCACTTTTTGGTTTCTCAAGCTATGGTCAATATCCTTCAACCCATGGACCATCCGGTTATCCTCATTCTTCAGCAGCAGCTGCTGCTGCTTTACATCTTCAATCAGCTTATGGTCCACCACCGGGCTATCCACCATCAGCATATTCAACTGTTCAACCCAATCCATACCAACATGGAAATTCTTCAGCTGGATCTTCTGGACAAAGATTTCCCCAACGACTTCATGGTGGAATAGATCTAGGTCATATGGGATTTAGTGGAGGATTCTAATCAAACACACTTTTCTCTAAAACTCAAAAATATTCCCCCCCCCCTCTCTCTCTCTCCTCTCAACCTGTCATCATACATAAAAGGAGAGAGAGAGACTTTCTACGAAAAATATGTAATAACATTTTTCTTTTGATTGTGCTGACAATGCGTGTTTGCTACGAGTCAATCTGACTAGATACACTACAATCTGTAAATTTTAAAACAACAAGAATCAACCAATCAAAGACCGGCGTACAATCATGAACATAAAATTGCTGTGTCCAAGTGATTCTTGACTTGATTGAGATAAAGTGTATATAGTAAAAAATGACATGGGTGATGAAAAGCATTAAAATGAAGGCAAGAAAAGTGCTTACTACAAATGATTATCATGAGACAATTAATCTACAAGAGATGAACTGTGTTAAAAAAATTGAAAACCAAAGATGTGTAATTCGTGTGCCAAAAAAAACAAAAGCAATTGTAAAATCTTTTTAGCTGTTGGCGAATCATCATCATCTTCTCTTTGATTAGTGTTTTTAATTCTAATTAATATCAAAACAAGAAACAGCAACTTTACAGCAACTTTGTCCAGGTTTGCTACTCATCATTATATACTTTTTAAATATTATTTAAATGGAAACAATTTGAATACCGCATAATATTTAAAAAAAAGGAACAGACATTCTTCCAAACAAAAAAGAAAGAAAAAAAGTTATCGTCTCTTCCATTAACATTCCATGGAATGTGGAAAGTCGGAGAAAATATTATACGTAATTTTTTGCTGCATAAAAATCATTGTTATTCGTAATTTAAGGTTATTTTTAAGCTATTTAAATATTTACGACATGACGAGAAGAATTTTTTGGATTATATATTTATGATTAAAAAAAACAAGAAGAGAACAATCTACGCAGATAGTATACAGAGAGAATTTTTGGGGGAGAAATATAAAATGTGCAATATGAGTGCTAAAAAAACTACAACAATTTACAATTTATAAAAAAATTATTATGACGGATATGAATTTTAGAAATTACATTATGAATTAAAATGAAAATTAGCTTTGTAGTAATTTCCCTTTGGAGGAAATTAAAAAATAATGTAATCATGGGAGTATTTACTGTACGGATAGTGCTAATTTAAAGTATAAAATCAATATTTCGTGTAATGTTTACCTCACAATTCCAGAAAATGGAAAATAGCAATAGAAAAAATGTAAAATTATTAATTTAGACAGTAGTGCAAAAATGAAAAAACGCAAGTAGTCAAAAAGAAACTTTTAAACGGATAAGATGATTGTTACTTAAAAAAGTTTATTTAAAATTGTAAAGATATTGTACACAAAAAAACGCCCATTTATTTAGAAGGGGAAAAGTATCAAACGTAGGTACAAGATCTTCATTACCTATAAATCATGGTATACTTAATATGTCTAGAAACAAAAAAAATGGAGTCGACAGTATTTGCAGACTGAGAGGTACATATGAAAAACTTTAATAAATAGATAAGGGATGCTATAAATTTATGATAAATTAATTAATAATTATCTATTGAAAAAATATTAGGATTTTACAAAAAAATACAAAGTCCTTAACAATAAATTTTAAAAATCTATATTAATTAAAAATACAAGGGAGTGTCTATATAAATTGATATTCCTTAGAAAAAATTAAATTCCAATTTTTTAAATATTAATATTCCTATTTTCCTATATGATAACATGACACATCTACTATAAATAAATATAGTACATAAATATTTAGTATATATATATATATACTTTGTTGTCATCCTTTGTAAAATGTATAAAAAAATATCATTAATTAATCATTAATATATTTGACACAATCAAAAAAAATTTATCTAAACATGAAGATGAAGAAGAGTATTCTTGTTTTTGTGATAAAGTTCTACATAATATTTGTTGTGACTTTCTCTCATGTAAATATATTTGTAATATCATATACGCATTGATACTAATACATGGTTATTGATACAATTTTATTTTCTGGCTTCATCCCTCTCATTTTAAAAATATTTGCACATTTTATGTCAATCTACTTACTTAATTTTGATTAAGAAGTGTGTAATTCTTTGCCAAGTTTTTTTTTCTTCTGATTCCAGTTAGTCATGAGATTTATTGACGGCAGACATTAAAAGAAATAGACAAGATTATTTTGAAAATATTTCAAGTTAAACTATGATCAAGGTACTTAAAAAAAAAAAAATATTGAATTTATAGATTCTATAGCACGCTAGACAATGCACAAGTCAATCTTTGTTAAAATAAAAATTATTTGTTGATTCTCTATAATTATATTAACTTAGGGACTGAACAGTGTGATAGATTATTTTAAAAACGAAAAAGAATAAATCCAGTAATAAATTTTGTGTACGCATATTACAGTATGTTACACACTATAAAATATGTAGACTTTTAAAATAATAAATAGTATGATAAATTAATATTAAATAAATCATATTATGTATAACATTACACAAACTTTCTCTTTTGTTTCTCTCCCCTCCTTTTTGCTTTTCTATTGAAAATTTACATGAATGAACCTTGACAGCCAACGGGCTTGTCAAAATCTTATTTTCTGTTTGATCATTTTCATATATAACAAAGAGTTAATACGGACAACATGAAAATGTTGCCCTTTGACCTTTATACCGGATGAGTATTTGACCCTCATCAAAGTCTGCTTTTGTCATGAAAATACTTATATGTTGTTATATTACATTACATAAATAATGATATTCTCTCTCTCTCTTTCTCAGGATAAAATATAAAATTAAGTTTAATATTTAAGAGACTTTATCAAACGTCAAAGAAATGTTGTAAGGGTAATAAATTTAACAAGAAGAAACTTATTATGTTTATTATCATAATTCTATTATTAAATAAATAAATATTATAAAATACATATACATATATTATAGGGGAAGGCCTCTATTTCTCATAAAAAATAAACGCAAAAAATATACATAAAAAAAATATTTAAAATATTATATAAATGTACAAGTACGCACGCACTGTACATTAAATTATTGCCATAAACAATACAATTAATTATTTTGGGAGGTTAACTACGATATAACAATAAGGTATCTAAATATTATTTTATTTGGACGCTGAAAATCACAAAAGGGAATTATTGTAATAAGGAAAAAATGATGCGAAGAATATTAACCTCAATGTGCAGACTCTCTGGCATTTAGTTAATAAAAAAAATTAGTAAAAATTTCCCTGTTATTTTTCTGTTTGTCTATTTACTGTTACTGTAATTTTTTTTTGAAAAATAATGAGAGATAAGTTTCCACTAACATTAACCTTTTTTCAGTGGACAATATAAAATTACATACATAGGATTAATAATTGTACTGGTAAAAAGTACATAAGAATAAAAAAAAATTGTCGAAATTATTCTCTCTATTTAGAAATATTGAAATAATTATGTAATAAAATTTCTGAATCATGAAAAAAAAAATTCTTTCATCTTTGTCACTTGTTTTTGTTTTAACATGCCGCAATTGTCATCATCATCAATTCAATTCAATGGGGCAAAACTTTTCACTTTTGTACAAAAGGGAAACCCCCATAAGTTTTTTTGTGTGAATTAAATCTCAACATTTGCATAATCATGGTCACAACTACATGCAATTCATTTACGCATAAACTTTTCACTTTTTCTAGTACACAAAGAAATGAAGGGGGTAAAAGTAAAAAAGGTAAAGAAAAAGTTTTTCTTGTTATTTAACCTCAGAGATAATTATAGGGTTTCTGTTCCCTTTGTGTATAGTTTTGTATGAACGAGAGACCCACAAACATACTTTTGAGTTTCCTTCAACTTTTTTTTTGTACGTGGTCTCATGCCATGTATTTTTATAACATAGTCACACATTCCCCTCTACCTTTATGTCATGATCCAAAAAAAAAAATAGTGTAGACTCCAAAGTCTACACTTGGCAGATATATCCAAAATTGTGAGAGAGAAAAGAGCATGCTGACTCTTATATAAACTGTAAAATGTCTCGAACAAAATCACCCACAAAATCCTATGAGAAGCGTCATACTACTTTTTTTAGTATATAAATAAACTTTTTGGATAGGCATGTTACGTCCCGAGTCAACTTTTCCCAAAACTCCTCAATGTTATTCATAAGCACGGGGTCCTACTACGGGAAGACAAGAGGGGAGAGAGGGAGGAGGAGTATTTTCTGAGAAGTTTCCAACGATTTTCTTTTGTGAAGATCATCGGCTGATTCTTTCATAACAATCCCTAACCTAGCATATAGCATTTCCTTGAAACTGCAAACTGCATATTACCTATAACACTTTCTTCTCTTTCCCCTTCTACAAATATTTTCATCCAACTTGTTATACTTCTATCTCACGGATAAAAATTCTTTGTGCAATCTCTATCCCTCAAAGCCAAATAAAAAGTTTTTTTTTACTAGGGGAAACCCCCAACATCAGCTCAGTGCACCGCATAAACTGACAATTTAATTTTTTTTTATATTACATATGACTAAAGTTTATAAAAAAACTACACAATTTCTTTTTCTATTCTTTATGGGCCTCCAATTTTTTTACTAATATGATTTATTCTCTCTCTTTAGTTGGAAAATCTACTGATATTTGAGCGTATAAATCTTTTTTATACATTTTTCTCGATTCTTGTGGTACCCTTTTAGAATTCTTTTTTTTGAAGGAGAAGGGGGGGGGGATAATTGACTAATTTTATTGTGTTGATATTGTGGGATTTGAGGGAGGGAAAAAAAGTTGAAATGTAGATTAAATAGTAAGCGAGTGACATAGTTTGATTTTTATTGTATTCTTATTATTTTTTCCCTTCCAAGTCCTTTTCAGATTCAGGAAGTTGAGAAGAGCATAAAAATACTTTTTTTCTTGTTTGAACGTCACGCAACTGCATGACAGCCTGACAATAAATAAAGTTCAAGAGGCCCCCCTCCTCCTCGTAGTCGTCTCAGACTTAATGCAAGTGGACATAAAAATTCGTGTGGTACTTATGAGTCATCAGTCGCTTTTCTCCTTGTCGTGTACATATACTGGTGTTGAAATAAAAAGGTGGATAAAATCCATTTTTCAAGTGTTGACGTTATTTCTTGACTATGAAAAAAATGTTTAACTTTCTCCATCTCCTCCAACTTTTCTCTCATCTTCAGTCCTCCAACAAGGACATAAAACTAATAAGAACTAGACTTGAAATGACTTTTTTTTAATTTTTTTACAGGGACAATTTTAAAATAATTTAAATGCTCTTGTAGTTTGATTTGTAAAAGAATTTGAACCATTCATAAATTGTCTAGAAAATAAATGACGTCATTGACAAACCCTTGAAAAATGAATAAGATAGGAGTGTGTTCTCCATAATAAATGGTTGTGTAGTCAATGTTTTAACCTACACACACAAAGATAAACAAAAACAACACGAAAGAAATAAAATAAACTCTGTTTACGAGTTTAGACTGTACAAAAGTACAGACAACAAAAAAGGTCATTGATTCAATCCGTGTAAAAACTTTTCATTCATTCTTTCATAAAAATAAATAAAAAGTAAAAAACAAACATAAATATTGCTCCACATATATTACTTTATATGTACTATTCAATTTGAATCTTGAATGTAAATTCAAGGTTCTGTTTATACTAGTTATTTAGTTTTTTTATTTAATCATTGCATCCACTTGCATCATAAACGCAATTTTTTTTATTTTACTCCAAAGGAAAAATGTAAGGACCTCAACCTCTTAGCTCATACAACATTATTTTATTAATATAAAAATACATAAAAATTGTATCGACTCCATTGTCAATATTATTTAGTTCATGTTCAAATTCTAAACAGTCAAGGAGGTACTAGTGGTTTTTAATGTTTGGAAATTGACCATGTCAATTTAACTACACAATACACATATAAATAAAATAAAGAATAAAAATATTAAATAACAAAACATGAGTAGAGAGAGAGAGAGAGAGTAGAAGAGTAAAAGTTGGGTGGTGGTAAATATGGAGGAATGATTTTCATCATGAGTGAAATTTATTACACATTTTATATATCATGTAACTTTACTCGTGTACATAATTTTCTTGACTTGACAAATCTCCCCCAAAATACATCGAATAAAAAAACATAAAGAAAAGATTATGGATTTGTGAATTGTATTTTCAAGAAAATTGTAGTAACAATTGAATAATAGTGTTGGAAAAAATAAGAGCGGAAACCGACAACTGTATAGTCGTCATCCACAGTGAATGGGAGTATGGATGCTGAATATTATGATGGATCGATCGATGTTCATTAACGTACATATACACAAAACACGAGAGAGAGAGAGAGAGAGAGAGAGAGAAAGAGAGAGACTCTGCAGACCATGAAAATTCTACATCCACCAAAAACAGGGATTATATATGTACATGTAATATACATGTACTCCCTCATGTTGGTTTTTAAAGTGTGGCCATGTTTTTTCGGAGGGGGGAAGGGGAGGGGAAGAAACTGGAAACGAAAATTCCTATAGCTTAACCAAAAAACACACACAGTCAAAGAGGAAAAAGACTATTCATTGGAATGGTTCTTTGCGCCATGATAATCACTTTTTTTTGCTTGAATAGCCCAAAATGTACATGTAGTCAAATCTCAACTAGGCTTTATATAAATAAACCATTTAAATCTGTTCTTATAGTTAAATACTCTTGGTCCCATACTATTCAACCCCCTCTTTTTTTCCTTTACTTTCTACTGCATTGGTAGGAAAAGTTTTAAATACAAAAACTTACACAGAGAATATATAAGTACATGTACGAATACATATCAAGTTTTTTTATACTACACACGCTGATGTGTATTTATACAAAAAAAATAGAAATAAAGTCTGCAGAATTGGAGTCACAAAAACTATGGGAAAAAATTTAGCCTTAATACTCGTACTCTCTCTCTTTCTCTCTAACATCGCATTTTCTAATCTACTTTCTCCACAAGGTTAAATTCTGTACAATGACTATTCTACAACTTTATAATGAAAAAACTTAAATTCCTTTAAAAACAATCAAAATATTCTTGTCTGTCTGTGGTACATGTAAAGAGTAAGATCAAGAGTAAGAGAAGATTGGTTTGAATTTCCGTCGAAATTCCATTTCCACTTGACGTATGAATTTCCATCTTTACATGTTATGACTCGAGTATGGTATAACACAAATGTAAGAAGGTAAGAAGGAACGGGGGTAGTAAAAATAATGTTGAATGTTGAAGGAGGTAGAAATTGATGGAAATAGTTTTAGTTATTTTTTTTGTGTGTTGAAAAAAAAATTGAATTGGCCCTGTGGTCGTCGTCTATTATGATTGCACGTAATAATTCTGTGGAAAGTGTATATAAAAAAAAGGTTATTAGGTATATAAGGTTGTTTTTTATAGTGATAATTTTTTGAAAGGTTAATCCATGGTGGTTTCAACGTGACACGTTTTTTTTCCTCAGAAAAAGGCATGTCAGACCAACTCAAGGATTGACCAACTTTCTCCTTCTCAATTGGTCGTTTTCCTCACCGGTTCTAATCTACAATCACGCAAGGTCTTTTGTATATACATTCGCACTCAGTCAGATAAGACCAAGACGGGAGGGAGAGTAGAGTAAAAGTAAATGAAAACTTATTTTGACTCAAAAGAGGTTCTCTGTCGTGGCTGGCAATTACAATTCATATAAGTCCATGACTTGACTCATGATTTGAACTATAGTGGGTGTACAAGTATATTAAATTTCATTTTCTTTATAACTATCAAAATAGTCCCCCCTCTACCTTTCACCCATTTTCTTTTACATTATGCGGCTGTATATTACTTTCTCTCTCTCTCTAGTAATAGGAATATATAGCACACGAAAAAATTTTCACCTCCTCCAACACGACGTCTCTCACATTGGCATGCCATGTGCTTTACATCAGCATCATATCCCCCCCTCCCCCTCAATGTCGGGTTTTTCTCAGTCTGAGTGACCAGTCTCATTGAAACATACAGAGTCTCTTTTGTGTTGGTTATATCAGGAGCTCATCAGTTGACCATCGTAGATTTTAATCTAGAATTCATCAAAAAGTTGACTTGATCTTCATCATTTTTATTTTAAAAGTCTGGTCTTGAGTTAGTCATTGGAGAGTGACTGCGTACTGCGGATATAAATTAGTACCAGTTACTCACTTGCATGATAAATCTCCTATATTAAGTTAAGAAAATTGAACCAAAATTGCTTAGTTTTTTCTTGACAGCAGACCAGTCTTGTTCTCTTTACTGGAACTATTCCAGTCTCAAGTCTCCAGTGTCTGTCTACTAAATAGTACACAACTCTAGAGAATACCTTTTGAGAGTGTTTGGGGAGTTGAAGAAAAAAAGTTTGTAAAAAAAAGTTTATATTTTATAGAGTGAAAGTACTTTCACTACTTTCCCTTTTTTTGGCAAATCAAATTACTTTGGCTTTGGGATAGCTAATGAGTAGTCTATTGATGATATGGGTCTTGTCAAGTGTGTGGCTTTTGTAAACATTTTTTGTGCAAGTGAAGTGGATTGGTGAGACTGTGAGAGATTCCGTCTACCTTTTCTTCACTTGTGTGTTGATTTCAAGAGAGAGAGAGACTAAATTTTATTGTGTGTGTCTTCAACTTGTTTATCTTGTTGTTTAGAAAAACAAAGTAGTTTTCTTCCCTCTTCTCTTTCTTTGGAATAAAATCAGTGTTCTATTTCACTCCGTAACTTAAAATATATTTCTCCATCTCCTCCTACATCGACTACTACTACATACCATGATGAGTGCCTCCAATCAAATTCTGTTTGTCCTTGTTGTGGCTTCTTTGGGTTGTCTATGTCAAGTTTGGGCTATTAATTGTATCGTGTGTCAGAACTGTGGTGCAGAGCCCAAATTGGATGCCAATTCAACTAGAGCTTGTGGCAAGAAAGAAGACAGATGTATTGTAAGTCATGATTGACAACTCTTCAACAAATACACCATTTTCACAATCATTCATTTAACCATTATTATTATTTAACATTCTTTAAACAATATCTCTCCATTATCTTGTACAATAAATACTGTTTTATGTTCATTTTAAAAGTATTTCCCTTTTTTTTGTTTCTTCAGAGGTTCATGTTAAATTCCCAGAAATTTTTAAAATTGAAAATGTTGAAAAGTAATGTCATGTCAAGTAAATTAATTAATTGTTGAAAATGTAGAAAATGATTCTCTTGAACGATGAAGTTGACCGTGGATGTGGAGATGTGGCAAAATGTACTGGAAGAGCTCCAACAAGAAAACCACGTTCCCTTCCTAAAATTCCCAAGTCAAAGCCCGAAGAACTTACAAACTATGCTCCAAAACAAAGAACAAGTATGTGCACTACACAATATATATTGTAAATTTTAATATATTTTAACATGTTAATAAAATGCATAATATTCCCTTGTCACGCACTCCCCCATACCCCTCCTCTCCGTCCTAAATTATGAGCATGAAAACTAATGTTAAAATACTATTTATACAAATCATTCATATTTTTAACCAAATCTATCTCCATCAATTAAGACAAAAAACAAAAGAGTACATAAATATTAATTAATCTAATTTTGTACTAACTTACTTAGTATGTACACATGTTATAGTTACTTTGTACATTACCAAAAAATAATTTACACAATTCACAGAATTCATGACACATGTACAGTTATGTGCACTCCATTTGTTTATCCAGTCATTTCTAATTACATTTCTAGTTCATTTGGTTTCCAAAGTTGAGTAAATTAAGTACTAAAAAATTATATTTATTTGCAATTTGTTTTTAACCTACACCAAATTATGTCAAGAGACTTTGACATGTCAAGGGAATACATTTGTCTGTTGACATGCTGGGGGGTCAATGAGTTGACTTTTCCTCGTGTAAAAGTAAAATGTCTTTCATGAAAATAGACAAGGAAGCTTTTATTCAAAACTTTGAAAGTAGGAAAGTAGGAACAAAGTAATTTGTGAAGGCGACGACAGTTTGTTGAAACTAATTGTGTGCGTATACATATATGAATAAAAGCATACCATTTATCGATTCAAAGTCTCAGTAAACAATTTAAACACCAAAAAAACTGATTCACATTAAACACGGGATCAAGACACTTTCACAGACTAAACATATCGTCCAGTGTAGTGTCTCTATGTAGAAAAACCATGTGAATGTTTTCTTTTTTGTATAATATGAACATGATAATGTAGTCCATCTTAATTTATTTTTTCAGTTCGACAACTACTGGCTCCCCCCTCCAATGGGGGTGATGGAAAAGGCGATTCAAAAGTAAGTTCCTGGTAATTAATCCATAGTGGGGACATATCAAAAGATTTTAACCATTTTTATTTTATTTTATAGTACCAATGAACGATCGTATCTGTATAATTCTCTAACATTGTAGAGTGTAAATAATAATGTGAGTCCCTTTTATGATTTGATAGGTGGAAATTGCGGCAATGTTTTGTTGTGACACGGATGAATGTAATTCAGCCCATGGAATTCATGGAAATTATAATTATCTCCTCCTTCTTGTACTGTCCTCATCACTATATTATATCCATTCCTCTCGCCAATTATCTAACTGGAGCATCTAAGACATTAGTTTTTTTTAGCAACTTTTTCTTTGACATCTTCGTGATTGACACTGTACACACGCATATCATGAAAAAGAGAGAATTCACAAGGAAGTGAATGTACTCATCATGTCAAAGTGACTCCAGACAGACAAATATGGCAATATAATTATGATTAAAATTCACCTGGAGGAATTCATAATGTCAAATCCAAAATTAAGGCAAAGTAGGGTAGACAATAACAAAAAGAAGGAAATTATCTATTCACATCACTTTATATACCATTGAACATCAAATTTACTCATTATAAATATGATGTGAACCTAACAAAAGAGTTCATCTTCAAATTCACTACAACTAAACTATATTTCTTAACATTTTACACAAAAATATGTAACAAAAAAAACCAGAGAATTTTATGTTTTTAATTCCTTTTACAAGCAAAGGTTAGCCATGTCTACTGTCAAAACTGTTAAAAAAATTTATATTTTGTTGAGAAAACCAAAACAAAATTTTACGGGTAGAAATATGTAAAATATGTAAAATTCCTTGACTTTAAAATTCTTTTGTATTTAATTGTCAGTTTTTCCTTGTATGTAGATTTATATCATTATAAATTACTTCATTCAATGTAAATATCAGTAAGGGTGACCATGTTTCTTGTGTAGTTACTTACATTAAGTACCTTTTTTATTTAATTTAAAAACTGTTATATTGAAAGTTAATATACGCTCTATTCTAAAATATAGATTCACCTGACCCAAACATTTAGAAAGTGAATGAATGTTGAGATGTAAAACTTTTAAAAAATGTAGGACCTAGTAAAGTAAAATAACGACAGATTAAAATATATATTATGTAACAAAGTCAAGGGAAATAATACACAACCTTGAACGTTCGCCACAAATTATATGTTGGATCTCAGTAAATATTTAATATATATATATTATGACATGTAGATAAAATTTATTGCATGCACAACGAATTTCCCGTTTTTGGAGAATTCCGGTGCCGTGGTCCTTCTAGAATAGCACCACTCAGAAATATTTTTTTTTTCAGTAAATGTAACCATGTCGGCCCTTAGTTTCAATATTGATGTTTACATGCTTGATGCGCCCATTCAGCCTATTTAACTTTAGTGTACAAATGGAATGCTCAGCAAGACTAATTTTATTTGTAATTTACTGTAATTGTCATTGATTTGGAATTGTAAATTAAATTACATACTGTAAACCCTGAACTATATATGCGACATTCACTGCAGGTGATTTTACTTGGTGACCAACACATTTTTAATTGCCTTGCAAGTTCACCCGCCTCCATGTACATGCTTTTTATTATTATATGAATCCAGATTAAGGTGATTAAAAGAAACAAAAGTACCGTGATATTTCTGTATGCCTAGTACCATTCGATACAGAGATAATAAAAAAAATACAACAGATTCCCTTGTGCAAGATTTCCATAAAATCTAGTGTCTTTTGATAATAGTACTCCAATGTTTGTGAGTCACAAATTGTGACCTACTTTTAACATGAACATTAATACTATTATGATAAAACCAAGGAGTTTTTGGTTCCATAAAGATACATTTAATATCATTCTATAAAGTAATAGATTCTGATATCATATGAATACTCATATAAAAATAATATATATTACTTTGAGCCATGATGTATGTAACTATAATAATATTTATGAGTATAAATGTCCTTTGAAGATTCATAATAAAGTATAATATTAAATATAATAATCAGTGTTGCGTTTTAAATTTCTCGCATATATGAGCATTATTAACTAGTTTCTTTTCCGTTCGTGCCCTAATAATATAAAAGGTTCCTGTTGATGGAATTTTTCATCAAAATAGTTTGTATGATTTGAAAATCCCTTGATTCATTGTATTAAAAAATCAATAGGCTTTTAATTTGTAAAAATCTTTCATTCTCTATACAATATACACAAGTAAAGAATAATTGAAGAGAGAAAACATGGTAAACAATAACTTAACGTCTGTCCCTCCTGGAATAGTCTCGATCACGACTTCGACTTCTGCTACGTCTTCTTGAAGACTCACCAGCTCGTCTTTTATCATGATCTCGGTGACTTCTGTGATCCCGGTCTCTATTCCTCCGGTCGGAGTCGCCTGCTATAGTGATATAAATTTTATTAATTAGTTTCTTAACAATTATAGTTTATATAAATTACAAAGTTGTGCCCCTGCATTTTGTAGCAAAAGCTTAAAAGTAAAGAAAAAACATGGAATTTTATTTAAAGAACTTACAAGGTGAAGACCGTTTCCTATCCCTGTCATAGTCCCGTTCATGGCTTCGACGACGTGAGGATTCTGCAGGTCTTCTTTTATCAACGTCTCGATCCCTATCCCGGTTACTTCGTCGGTCCCTATGCCATCGATCTGTCTCCTCTGCAAAGCCAATAACATTTTATATTTAAAATTCATTCGTGATTTTCTAGTTGATTTAAGTGATAATGAGTTAAACTGTACCTGATTTAGAGCGAGATCGGGATCTCGAATGAGAGTGGTGACGACGTCTTGAACTAGATTTACTAGAATCTTTCTTTTTGGAATCTTTTCTACTTTTTTCCTTGTCAAATGCAGATGGACTGGCATCATCATCATCGTCGTCACTTTCATCTTCATCCTCGTCATCATCAAGCAGGGAGATTCTTTGTTGGAGCTCATTCATTTCTTCCAGGACATGTCTTTTCTAAAAAACAAAAGGTTCAATCCATTTTTATAAAAGTTTTCTAAAAAAATTCTTGAATGAATTTCTTGAAATCATAGTAGGTACTTACTTGAATCCGGGGAAGTATCACGTCACAGGTTCTTTCTTCTCGTAATAAGTCATCAATGAATTCGTCCATGTATACCAATTCGAATACTGAAATAAAAAAAATTCACAAATACATGAGTAAATATTAAATAATGCTTGGTATAAAAATATACAAAAAGTATTTAGAAACTCATAAAACTACATAAGTACCTCCATTCCTATTCTGTCTGCGAAGCTTTCGATTGTCATTCAATAAAGGCTCCAAATATTTGTAACAATCTAACGACGTTCCAGTTAACCTCATGTAGTATGCTCCCAGGGCTCGAACATATTTAAAATCTGAATTCTTAATAAATTCAACAATAATGTCTTTCTCTGGTTGAATTTGTAACATTTTGAGAATTAGGCAAAGGAACGGAGTAGGTTTTATGTTGCCACCGTAAACTCCTCCAATAAATCTGATCTCCATGGCCTTGTCCACCAATAATTCCGCTGTTTAAATGAATTACAATTATTATTATAGGCTTTTCATACCATGAATTTCAATAAAAAGCATTTAAAATAATGTAACAAACAAAAATTACCGGTGAGAGCGAAACATTGTTCCTTCCAATATTTACTGTCGTAGATTCGGGACCGGATGATTTTTTCAATCAAATACTGAGGATTGGTCCCCTTTATAGATTTTGCGTCCTTCACAGTACGATTGGCCATGGTGACCCTTAATTACAATTAAAATTGGACACTTTTCAAGCACTTTTCCAAAAAAAATCGCAAGCAAAATTCAAATCGGCCACGTTCTGGAGTCCCGGGAAGGCAGTCAGTTTAAACTTTTCTCTATTGTTTTTTTTCCTTGTTCGGGTTCTAAAAACCGAAAATCGGATTTTTGATCATGACATCGGAAACGACAGTTAAAGTAAGAAAAAGAAAACGTCGTCGTCATCACAAGAATAAAAACAAACTGTCAGTTCCGTCTGTAGAAGTTTCAGAAAATGGTGTTATTGACAATTTAAAAGATATCAAAAGACAAAAATTAAAATCACATGAAGAGAAGATTTCAAAATATTATAAAACTTTGGAAAAATGTGATAAAAAGGCTGTTCCAGTGAGCTCAATAGATGAAATATTACCTGGAAGTATCATATATTTTAGGGTATGCATTAATTTAAAAAGTATAATATTATTTTATGATGTTAAAAATTTAAATTATCTTATAAATTGTAGAAAAATGTGCTGAAAAGATCTCGTCCCAAACTATCTGCTCTAAAGAAAGCTAAAGTCTTTTTCAAAATGAAAAGAGATCAAAATAGTGCAGGGCCGGATTCAATTCTATTCAGTGAGATAATATACAACTTTACATCATGACCCTTCGTAGTACAAATTTAAATTTTAAAATGTTATTTAGGAGTTTTTAAAAAGTTCAACCTGGGTTGGCCAGCTGACTGGAGTATAAATTGCAGTGAAAATAATTTAAGCACCGAACCCTTTATCATGAACTTTATGGAAATGCACTCGGTTTGTACTGAGATGCAGTTGACTGACAAGGAAAAGGATCTCTCATGTGCACCTCTACAAAATAAAGTCCAGGAGCAATAGTTGTTTAGATATGAATGGAATCTATACATATTTTTAATTTTTATATTATTTATTTCAATACCATGATTAGAATTATCTAAAGAATTATTATTAAGATATGGTTACAATAAACATAACATGCCTACTACAAAGCCCTATAGTCTATTCAGATTCAACATTTTCCTTACTCTACAATATTATGGCATGTGGTTGACGGTAATATTTTTTTTATATATAAATCTCGAAAATTAAACCTTTTTCTTCTTTGCATTTGAAATAATAGACTTACATATAAATATTCCAATGTTATAGCTATCTATCCAATCATTTCGAAAAATACTTCCTCTTCTTCTCCCTTTTTTATGTATCGTTTAGTCATTCATAATCATCTACTGACTAGGGGAAAATCTTGTTGGTGTTAAAATTCTTGAGTCCATTTCCCGAATCAGAGGCACTGTGTAGGCCACACATTCATCCCATCCTGGTTTTCTCCAGGCGGCCTCACGAGTTTGTTTCCGAGCTTGCATATCCTTGTAGCACCATAGATGATGAACATTGTAGAGCCTTCCAACCTATAAAATAATAGTTAAATCAATTACTTAGCTCAATCAACATGTATCAAACTAGGAGAAAAGGAGAATTAATTACTTGTGAGAAAAATCCAGCAAATGCTTCTTCATTATGTTGTCTGTAGTTAATTGCACGAGCCCAATTGTTTCCCCACTCTATCATGGTCCCTGGTTTTAGAATGTAGCTTCTAATTTCATAAATATTATTACCACTTCGTGGGGTTGGGGGAGGCCAGTAGCTAAATGGTAAGACATATTGACTTTGTCGTACTCTGAGACATTCCAAACGTTCCTTTTGCAACTTTAAACTGTCCTGTAAAATTAATACATTATAAAGTAAGGACTTTACAATTTCTTTTCTTAAAAATAAATTTGCAGTTGATTTTTGTACATGGATATTTATCTTTACCGGATTAGTTTGATGAATTTTAAAAGCTGAATCCACGACTGCATAACCACCTGTGTACTTCCATATATGTATGACTTGATCTTGGTCTCCCACCGTCACAACCCAGCTCCCCACAAGCTCTCCCGCTTTCAATTCCTGTGTTAATGCGGCATGTTTTTCACTAAAAATTATAAAGTTTAATTAAAAAAGTCCATTTACTTAAGTAAATTGTAATTGTAGTGTATATAATTGACTGTGGCTTACTAATTGTCCAAGTATTTATCCAAGAATGCTGTAATACAGAAATAATCATAGTAGGTTGTAGACTAATCATTTAAATCATCTACAAGGAAATTAATTTTTAATTAAGGAGTATAAATTTAAATTACCTGGTTTTATTTGATGAGTTTGTATTTCATAAATAACTTCTTTGTCTGTCGACAACATAGCTGAATGTGACTCTTTTGTGGGTTCAATTTTCCGAACGAAAAGTTTACTTAAAAATCCTTCCTCCGAATTTTTGGCTACTGTTGTGCTAATTCCTCTGTAATTAAATAATAGTTTTAATGAGAACATTTCATGACATAATTTTGATACGATGAAGTTAACCAAATTATAATAGTCTTTTTCAGTAAATATTAACAAAGGTCACGGTTCATAAATTACAATTCAAAAAATTTGTTTGAATCTAATAACATTAAGTACACTAAATTACAATCACATTAAAAATACAATTAATAATTTGACAAATAAGAGAAGGTAATTAATTTTCTGCTTTCACCGACCTAAATATCTTTGTTTTTTTTGCGAAAAAAAATGTACTAATCTGTTATCACTGTTCATTTTTAATATTTTATTAAAAATACACTTGTAAACACGTATTTAATAATTCAACTTACCTAACATTGTTGGGAGAAAAATAACGAGGAAATCCACGACCAAAAACATTACAAAGTCTACAACTTGCCATTTTGTAAAACGAGTATTTTTAATTTCCAAATTCAATTTTTTTTCAATTTATTTTCTTTACTAACACCTCTGTTCAAATCTTCGCAGCTAGCGTCATCGGGATCACTTAATTTATTTATGTTAATCTCGGATTATGTATCTCTTTGTTGCCTATACATCTCGTAAACAAAGTATGTTAGATAATTATGACTTTAGTTGTACTGCATGTTAACAGAACTAAACTTTGATCTTTTATCCTTTGGACTTTCAAACCGGATCATCGTCCTTTAATGGTACACCAACAACAATTAATTGTACTTTGTTTGCCAAACTTTGATCTATGGAAAATTTACAATTAGTCGTCATGTTTAATTTTAAATTAATTTTATTAATATACATTCACTAATCACTTATATTGTAAGTATGTACATTGCAAGTCTGATATGCGTTTCATTCATAGATAATAAACGCAAGAATTTCTCAAGTCCACAAAATTAATAATTTTTTTTGTTGCATTTATTTATGTATTGATATACAGTAGTAATTAAGTTAGGAACATGTAATGACTAGTTTGCGTGTAAATAAAATGCTGTAAATTATTTTAAGCTTTTTGTTCATCTCCAGAAATACTTGACCCGACACTTCTACTGCCGAGTGACCCCGCGTCTAAAATTTTGTCCCTCATTGATGAGTACGCCAAAGGATTGAGTTCTGTTTCCACAAGATCGTATTGAAGATCTTCCCTGTTACGGAGAAAATTATTTAATTTAAATAAATAATTTTAAATGTTTCTCTGATGGAAATAAATAATTTTAATGCATACTCTGAAACAATTTCTTCTCTCGAGTCCATTCTTTCAGAGACAATTATTCGGGGTCGGAGGGTCAGTGAGACATCAGACGTTTTTGAGACTGGCCGAGGAGATTTTGTTGCTGGTGACCCTCGTCCACTGTCAACTCCTTGTTTATAAGACAACATTTCTGTGATGCCTAGAAAGAGAAAAGTGGAAATGATGAAAACTTGTAAAATTGGTGTCACTGAAAAATGTGAAAACAACTGATTGTCTATCTGCAGCATATACAGATACAGTATTTAAAAACAATAGTTAAAATACACTTACGATGCTCTAAAATATTTAAATACAAGGTTGCATTTTGAGCACAGATGTCTTGTTGGTTTCCTTCAAAAAAACAAAAATATGAGACAAATTAGTACTTGTGTTAAGTAAATTTAAAATAATTAATTTTGTGAAATTAAATATATAAAATACCCAGTAATTCGAGAACTGGTGCATCATTCAGGAAGTAACAGGTATTTCTATTAGGAAATAAAATATAAACTTAAAAGAGAGAGTTTACGGCACAATTTGCAATTTTAATTATTAATTTTAATTAATGGTACATTTTAAAAAGACGCTCAATCAGTGTCACAATTTCATCCATTGCATTTTTGTAGGCGTCCATTTGGGTGCGAACATGTCGAAAATCATTTTTCATTCCTTCAAGGGCTCCCTAAACCACAAAATTTTATATAATATTTGAATATTTCCTTGAAATGAAGAAAATTAAAAATTAAAATTAATTTGACTCCGCAGTGACTGCTGAATGTTTTGTATACCAGTTGTCTTATAATGGCTGCATTTTTAGCTTGATTTCTTTCAATCGTTTCAGATGAACATTTTTTAATTGATTCTCTCAACTCGATCACGTCCCTTTGGAGAGTTTCATTCTAAAAATTCATCCAATAAAAATCTCAACACGTGTCACTAAAAATAACAACTTAGATTCAACCTTTTTAGTCCAGAAACCAGAAATTAATTCTACCTCATTATTTAATTCATTGATGTAGTTGAATTTGCTTATATTATTATGTTGAAGTTCAGCATACTCATCAACCAGTGAAACTAGGGACTTGGAGTCCTCCGTCAGCAAATTATTAAAATTGACACGATATCGTTCTAAAGCTTCCTCTAAAATGTACTCCTTAGCCTGCTCTAGTCGACCTAGAATTAAATTGCCAAGAAATTAAATTATTTTCACAACATATAAAATTACGATTGAATTTACTTAATCTTTGTTCTTCCGTTTCTAAGAATGTTCTTTCTTTATTTTTTGTGCTCATGAAATTTGACAGTTTTTCTTCATGTCGAATGATTCGACTGAGTTCACTCATTTCCAACAAATGTTGTTTCTTTTCCTTCGTATTTCTTTCATTCAAAGCATTAGCTTTGGCCACTGCCTCTTCTCTATAATAAAATGAGACATTATTTGAAATAATTTATTTCAAACCAGAAAAAGTACAAAAATGTATAAATGAGATTATGCAAATATTTTCAGTGAATTTTATTTACCTTTGGTCATAAGCAGATGTTGCTTGATCCACTAAATCATCAATTGTATTTTTTCCTTTCCCAATCTGACTCTCCAGTTGCCCTGATTTTGTCATGATTGAAAGATTTTCCTTCAATTTTTCATCAATTGTCTTTCTCAGCTCACAATTATCCGCACAAACCGCATCAAACTGAGCAGTAACCTGTACAGGAACATAAAAACATTTGTTTTTTTTCAAATCAATAATTAGTTAAAAGTCAGGTTAAACCAGTTGAGTTGATATAATCATTACCGTCTCCAACTTTTTATTAAGAATAAAAGTTTTTCTATCCAACTCGGTAAGTGGTAAATCAGACTCTTTAGCATCTAATTCAACTTTCAATCTTAACTTGTCTACTCGGGCACAAGCCGTCTCTAGTTTTTTCTCAATCTCTGTAATTAATTTTGATTGTTGATGAACTGACTCTTCAAGTTGTTTGTAGTTGTCCACAGTAGCCCTTACTTTTGCTCCATTGTCCTCATCTCGTTCTTCATTATATTTACTTTTAAAATTTCGAAGCTCAGTCTCCATTTTTTCATTTTCCTTTTCAATTGCCTCAATCGTTTTCCTATTGTACAATTTATATGGGAATTTATAAGGGAAATGATTAAAATAATTATAATAAAAATATTAACCTTTGTTGGTTAATTGAAGAGGTAGACTCCTCCAAATATGCCCTTTTATCATTCTCCATGAGACGAAGTTGTCGACCTAACCTGGAACATTCTTCTCGGGCCAAAAGTTCTGTGTTATCTTCCGCCTCCATGGCCTGTGCCTCTTGTTTCCGTCCAACCATTTTTTATATAATATTTACTAATGATTATTAATGTTGTTCTATTGTAAATATAAGACTTTGTAATTAAGTCTATCAATACCCCTAGGCCTTTGTTTAAAAAAGTCTTTTGATTATATTTGTGGTGGGGCTGTTATAGTTGTCGATCCATAAGTAATTAAATTTTGTGTGGCTCATATATTTTTATTGATCAAACAATTCACATGTCGAAATACAAATTCATTTATTATTCACCATTTTCTGACATTTCCAGTACACCCCAGTCAGTTATGTAGCCATCCTTGCAAGTCCAAAAGTCGAAAAAAAAATCAATTCTTCTCTCCTTCTTTTTGACTTGAAGACTTTTAGGAGTTCAGGGTGTCGGTGTTAAGGTAAGTTTCTTAATTTAATTTTGCTTTTGAATAATAATTTGATATAGTCCCTTGTACATTTTAAACCCGCAAGTCTATTGCTCTTGTGCTAATTTATAACTCTGACCCCCCTTTTAAAATAAAATGGTTTGTTAAGTTACGTATTGTTTTAACAAGTTATTGTTTATCAAGTATGTAATTAACTTACCTTGTCTTAAAAAGTAAGTTGTATTATTGAAAATTGTATGATTAATTATGATGCTTGGTTGTTTGCTTGACAATGCTAACCGATACCGTAGTGCTTCTAGAATTATTATTAGTATGCCTAATAATAATCCACAGGTACCTACATATTGTAAATGATTGTATAAAGTACTGTAAAATTCATAAATTATGATGACAAAATTATTGTAAATACATTACTTAAACATATTTTATTGGGATAAAAATGATGCTGGGATTATGTAGCATTCTTAGTTGTAATTTGAAATTATACTTTTTAATAGAAATCAAGTTTTTGGCCAGACAAGATGCAAGTCCTAAGATGTCCAGAGCACCTACTCAGGGGGAACAAGGTATTTCAACATACAAACAAGATTCCTTCAAGTGCCTCGAGGTCAAGGTCAGCTACATCTGTGGCATCATCTGTCTCAATCTCTGATGATGTCAGTCTGAGTCGAGAATATCAATTTCTACCAAAGAATGCATTACCTACTTATTATTTTCAAAAATCACTACCTCGTCTTCCGATACCGAAATTGGAGCTTACTGTTCAGCGCTATTTGGACGCTCTTCAGCCAATTTTAACTAATGAACAATTTAGTAAATCAAAAACTATTGTAGAAAATTTTGGAACTAATGTTGGACCAGGTAAATGATCCTTTTTCTACGTAATCTAATTTTTATATTTTGAGCTTATACGTAAAATGAGATTTTTGTGCTATAAACTTTTAACCTTGTATTATTTTGAATTTATAGACTTGCACGCAAGCCTTCTGCAAATGGATAAAGAATTAAAACACACTAGCTATATTTCTGGTCCCTGGTAAATGCCAAACAAACATATTTTTGAACAATCAGTTTCACAATTTGACTATAATTTTATACTACAGGTTTGAAATGTATCTTCGAGATCGCAAGCCACTCCCAATCAACACGAATCCCGCATTGGTTTTTGTTGAAGATGAGTCCCTTAATAGCTTACCAAAAGATCAACGTCAATTAGTACGGGCTACAAATCTAGTTGTGTCCTCTCTAAGGTTTGTAAAAGAGCTATTATAATTATATGCATTAAAAATTTGAATGACAAGCACAGTGTATTTATGTTTGTTTTCGTTTTTTTACAAAAGGTTTTTAAAGTCCTTGGACAGTGAAATTTTGGGACCGGAAGTTTTTCACTTGAACCCATCCAAAAGTGATACCAATACTTGGCGTTCCACAATGAAACTCCTTCCAACTATCTTTGCAACTTATGGTTCATACATTTTTAAGGTACATTGTACTAAAATGATTCTTTCCTACATGATTGATGTCTAAAATAAGTTTGTGAACTAAAATTCTGTCTCTGTATGAATATAGGCATTTCCACTTGACATGTCACAATATACTAGCCTTTTTCGTTCAACAAGGATACCACAGAAAGATATTGATCGATTGTTAAAATCAGACAAAAGTGTTCGTCATATTGCCGTTGTTCGTCGAGGGCGGTTTTATAGTTGTCCTGTTCTAGATGAAAATGGTACGTTTTAAATTTATAGTTTCACTACATAAATATTTAGTTGAATTGCATACATTTTATAAAATTCTTGTATTAATTATATAGGCAACATCTTGCCGATTAATGTGCTGAAGGGCAGCCTAGAGTCAATTCTAAATGACAATGAACCCGTTGCTAGTCACCCTATCGGCGTCATGACATCCCAAGAGCGAAATAAATGGGCTGATATTCGTGAACATATGTCACAAAATCCCAGAAATCAACAATCATTTGCAGAAATTGACTCGGCTCTCTTTGTACTCGGCTTAGATGACGATGATAATCTTGGGGAAGATCCTGAAAAAATTACTCGCTTTTTCCTTCATTCAAATGGCACTAATAGGTAAATAATTGCTTGTAGATTATAAAATTATGCAAAGGACAAACTCTGATCTATTTATTCTTTGAACAGATGGTTTGACAAGTCATTTTCCTTACTTTTGAGTAAAGATGGTTGGGCCGGTGTTAATTTTGAACATGCTTGGGGTGATGGTGTTGCTGTAATGAGGTTTTTTAATGAAATTCATAAAGACGCGACAGCTCACAAGTGGAGTAATTCCGTGAATTCAAAGGCACCTCAACGTCCTCCTACTAAACTGCGTTAGTTTAATTATTTTTTACTTTGTCCGGATCATGTGAGTAGTACATAGCATAATTTACATCATGTTATGGATACTTTAGCCTTTGAATTGGACGCAAAGTCAACCCAAGGAATTGAAGAGGCTCAAAAGCGGCTGAAAAGTCACAGTGAACAACTTCAGATACATCCATTTATATCGGAGGAGTATGGGAGGAAACGTTGTAAAAAGTGGGGAATCAGGTAAAAATTCATTTTGTGTGCTCAGCTCTTTTTTGTCCATTTCGACTTTCTTTCTAATTATAATTGTGACTAGCATATTTTATCAAGGTGTTTTCTTTTATAATTTGACAGTCCGGACGCATTGATGCAGCTAGGATTTCAGGTAAAAAACCCCACATTACTTATACGATTCATTCCCCAATTTGTTCTCGAATATGAATCTTTCATGTCCCGATTTTATGTCTACAGATTGCATATAATAGACTATTTAAACATACACCTGCTACTTACGAGTCCTGTAGTACGTCGGCCTTCAGACATGGGAGAACAGAAGCTATTAGACCTGCAACAACTTTGACAAAGGTTGGTTACAAACATGTTATATGAAAAGAAACTTTTCCCGTGATATTATGACTTATGCATCTGCAATGTTTTGTTTAATTTTTTAGGAAGTTGCGGAAATTTTGAGTAAATCAGATTGGCAGAGTCGAAAGGGTGATTTGAAAGAGCTTATTAAAAAATGCTCGGAAAAGCATGGACAGCTTACTAAAGATGCTGCAATGGGTAAAATATTCAATGAATTGTAAATGTGTAATTTGTTTACGAAAACCCTTAATTAAATAAATGATAGTAAAACTCTAAATATTTTGTGACCAATGGTCGATTTTTAGGTCAAGGATTTGACAGACATTTGTATGCCATGAAAGTTATTGCTCAAAATCGGGGTTCCGAATTACATGACATTTATAAGGATGAGGCGTACTCAATTATAAATCACAATATATTATCCACGTCAACATTAGCAAGCCCTGCAGTTCGAATCGGAGCGTTTGGACCTGTCGTCTCTAATGGATATGGATTAGCGTAAGTCTAGTACATAAATTATAAAGGAAGTACAACTAGTAACACTAGACTATTTAAGACTATTCTGTACTAAAATTTATGTCTTGAATAGATATCAAATGTGGGACACTGGCCTTGGTTGTCTCGCAACAACATACAAGGGAGAGAAGGATGGACAAGCTTTTGTGAATGCTTGCAAAGACGTTTTCACGGACTTTGAAGACATTCTGCAATGAAAATTAAGTTAATGACAGTTTGGCCTAGTATTGTTTCTTTCATAATTACAAATTTGTTATTTACTTGTCACTGGTTAAAGTTAACAATCATTTAATTATTGGGCATGTACAAACATTTTTTTTGGATGCTTTAGGAACTAATGTATTTGTTACTTTAGATGATTGGAGTAACTTTTCAGTCTTTGGTTTAGTTTTTTTAGTATGATTTTCTTGCGGTTGTTCTGACGTCCTGACACGTTCATTTTGTAGAATTACAAAATGATTATTTATTTATCAACACACACATACACATAAATACCTTACTTACAATAACGTACCATGTAAGTCTCATTGTGTACGCGGAAAAACACACAATGTATGCTGTTATTGCATGATGTCACTAAAATATAAAGGGCAAATTAAATTTTAAAATATAAAATAAAAGTATTCATATATGTGTGCGAATAAAACTGTGATCTCGTAAAAAAAAATTATGGAATTGATAATAAAAAGTTTATAGAAATCAAATAAAATTTATTTTTTTATTTTTTATCATGAAAGGTATTTACAACATTTTTTTCTGGTTTACACAAGTAAATTATTTTTTATGAAAAAAATCATTCTTAAAAAATGACTCCATATTGGTAAATTTCTTATCAGTAAAAATTAATTGTTGTAAGAATAATTAATTTAAACTTAAACTATTCGACATCCGTTTTTCTTTTCTTTGTAGATGGTTTGTCAAATACTTGCCGTACTCCTGCTGCTTGTGTGGCATAAAATTTCAAATTATTACTAGTCTCCGCGACCCACGCTGACTCAAAGTTTGTTGTGTCTTGATCCACTAAATGAGTGTATTTAGTTCTGCCACTGCGTCCGAAATTCTTAACTTGCATAACCTTAGGTAAAATAGTCTTATCAAAGTGATCCTCCAATGTAGGAGCAGAGTAATCACGCTTGAAAACATCTTCTTCCTTGTCCTAATCAAATAAAAAAAATTGATGTAATTAAATTATTGTACATTAAATTCTTGTACAAATAAACTGTTACATAACTTAATCATGTTTACCAGGTAGAAGACTCCTCGGTGATAATATTTCTGGAGGAACTTGTACTTTCCTTTAGTAGCTTTATTTATCGTTTGCTTGGGTTTCAGTTTCATTTCAAGGCGACGTTCTTCATCAGTTAAATTATGAAGTCGTTCAATCTCCATCTTTTCATGTTCCACCCTAAGAAAAAGAGTTGACAAAATATTTTTTAACAATTGCTTAATTGACAAAATTTCCTTAGTGTATGATTATTTTCCGAAAATAGTCTGAAAGAGAATAAGACAAGACTACGTACGTATCTCTTTCTTCACGATCCCTTTTGATTCGTTTCAGTTCACGGATTTTCCAAGCTTCATACTCTGCTTCTTCATTTTCATCATCTGTATTGACATCTTCCAATTTCTGAGTTTCCGCCACAACTCCATCAGCTCCAGCCTTTGTAGAACCCTTCTCACGTTGAATTTCTTCTTCGACTATCTTTAAAGTTTCCTTTCGTCTATGTTCAGCACGTTGCCTTGAAACATCCTCTAAATACTTTTCTTTCTGATCCAGAGCTTCCTTTTCTTTGACGGTAATTCGATCAGATTTGAACACAAACACAGGTTTAAGCCTTGGACGAGCTTCTTCTTCAGAATCTAAAATTTAATCATGGAAAAAAATATTTTTGACTATATTTTTAATCTTGGTTTAAATGACATTCTTAATTAGTTTAGCAAAGAAGAATGAATTACCAGTGTACTCTTCATATTCAGACTCGCTCTCTTCACTACCAGAAACTTTTTCCTCCTCTTTTGCTAACAGTTCATCTTCTTGTTTTTCTAACGCACGCTGTCTAATATATGCTCTCCTTTTTTCTATCTCTGTGTCATCAAGTAATTCATCTCCCGATTCGGAATCAGAGTCATGTCGTCTTCCTGGTCTTTCTTCAGCACTTTCATCTGAACCCTCTCCCTCTTCGTCCCTAATACACGCAATATAATCGATACATCATAAAATTGAACCTGTCAATACACATTAAAAATTATAAAGTTGAAAAACTTACCTTCGCTGCCTTCTTGCCTCATAGGCATTGTGAAGTCGCAGTAGTCGAGGATCAGATTTTTCTGCCACTGTCAAATCCACCTCTGGAGCCTAGTAGTGAAAGAAAATATATTAAATCAACCATTAAAGACAAGTACAAGACTAATGCAACATTGAAAATTGAACCCAATAATTGTAGTACAGAATTAAAAAATAGATTGCTTTTATTACCTCTTCTTCTTCCTCCTCTTCTGCATTGTCATGTTTTAATCGTATTGGGACTACAAATTCTTCATCCTCACTCTCTTCTTCACTTGAACTTCTAGGAGCATAGTCAGGTCGCTTACCAGAAACATATCTGTGAACTTTAACTTTTTGCATAGACACTTGTCCTAAATTAAAAGGAAAAAAATATGCATTATTAGTATGATGGTACATAAGCTAAACTCTATTTTTACGGTTGACAAATCCACTAAATTTACATGTTAGACTTCTTACCCTTTTCATTTCGAACAGGTATAGCTCCAGCCGTGGACTGAATCGGTCCGACAAGCTGTTTCTTGGACATTTTGTCTTCAAACTGAATTAGTCTTAAAACTTTCAAAATTGTTTCAAACTTGATACTTGATGTGTCAAAGATTTGTCGTACTAGACTTTTGCCTCAAGTAAAATAAAGATTTAAAACATTAATAATAACTCATCAATAGAGTTTATTCTTAAATAACAAAATTTTTCCCCACACAATTGACTACATTTAATTAACAATTAAAGTTTTAAAAAATCCGAAAATTATTTTTTTTCAACAAATTGGAATTTTGAATTGTCCCACTAATTTTAAGTCATAGAGCAAAACTTTATGATTAAATCGAAAAAAGATCATGAATTCCACTGTGGAATTTCCACTGACATTTATTTTAAGCATTTATCAACTAAATAATATTTAGTATAAATAAATAACATGATTCTAAAAAATAAATTCTTTATTTTTATTTAATTAGCCCCCTCTTCTCATAACTCATACCATACAAATGGAAAGATGTTCATTTTTACAGCCCAACATATTACAATGCATTACAATGTTGACTGCTGAGACCCAATGTCAATGATTTTATAGACATGGTATTTTAGATGTGTAGCAAAAAAAAGTGACTCTGAACTTATTATAGTGTCTGACTCATTATTTTCAACATTTTAGTCCATGTTACTCAACTATTGAGTCCCAAACCACGTTCACTGGCTTGTTATTTTAAGCACCGACCGATAATAGATAGCAGTTACCTGTATGTTTTGCTTCCTTCAAGGTAAACAGGTTTTTTTGGAGAGAGAGAGAGAGATTCCCTCGTATTATAAAATGTGTATTATATTATGATTGTTATATATGAGTATATATGTAACATAGACTGGACATGGTGCTATTTTTAACTTGTTTAGCATGAATTCTGCATCAAAGTTTAACTGCCCCAGCTTCATACTAATCATAAAAACGTACCTGTATCATCATCCTTATTTGACGTCTTATATGTACATTTAATATTACTTAATGTTCATTATACTCTGAACGCCTCCAGACATCATTCTGAATTAGTAGGGGTTAAAGTGCAACGAGTGTGTGTACCTGTGTAACATTTATAGTCATTTCCCATGAGAGTCTCAATTCTAAGAATGAAAAAAAAAGTCCATCGTCACCATGACTCATATTAGATCAACGTTTATATTCCAATTTGCAATTACATTTAGCTCACATCATAATTGTTTCTTACAGTCTTACATGCAAGGGGGATATTTTAGCTCCAATTAATTTTGACTTGGTATAATTATTATTACTTTATGACATAATAGTCTAAAAAAAGGATTACCTTGAAAAGGAAAAACATGATTAGAAAATTTTTACTCCTACTTGAATTTTATTTTTAAAACTTAACAACATTTGATTGGTCAATTTATTTATGATCGAGAGCAAAAGAGAGAAAAAGAACCCACTCTCGAGTCTCAAAACCCCCTCATTACATTAGCTCTTTCAATCTAAATTCTATTTTTTCCTATGATTCGTGAAGTAATAGGAAAAATTAGATGGTAGACTAAAAAAAATAGTTTTCATTCAAAGATTAATATTATTTCTCTCTCTCTCTATTTCTACTTTTTTGTGTGTGTCGATAAAGGTTACAGTCGAATGGTATGATGATTGTAAATGTGAACGTCCGTAAAGTCTAAAAGAGAGACAAAAAATCAAGACAAGAGAGTTGGACTTGTTGTTCTTGACTCATGCCATTTTTGAGTGTAAAAAATTACGAGTCATTTAGTACAAGTTGGAAAAATGAAGAATAAGAAAAATATGTACAAGAAAAAAATTACAACAACTAAAGAGCACACAAAAAAAGGAATATGTAGAAGGATCATACAACATTAAAAAAAAAGATCTTTTCTTGACCGATGCTTTTAGCAATTCTCCTACAGGCAAAAAAATGGTATATATGTACTTTCCTATACTATGACTTTAAAAGATTACAAAAAGATGAGTATTATGATCGATTTAAATAAAGAATTGTTGACTTGACTTGAAATATTAGTCCAGGTATAAGTAAAAGGAGGAAGACAAGACAAAAAAAAAAGTTGAGATGAGAATACACAAGTCCAAGTTTTTTCCCTTAAATATTTTATTTTGCTATACGTACAATCGTCGTTGTCTAGAACCGTCAAGGGTACACAATACACATAAAAGTACACAAATATATATCATAGACACATGTAAAAATATTCGTCGGCACTATTGTACTATAACATTGCATAATAAATACATGTGTATGGTAACTCTAGCCTTTCCATGGCTCACTTCTTACGGAAAACCTACTCCTGACGACTTTTTTTTGACTAATATAATATTACTATATTTTTACTTTTATCATAAAACATTCTACTCGGACTTGAACAAACGTCATATGTGTGTCTTATATGAATACAACCATTCACGTAATATATTATTGTGTATATAAGTATTAACGTAATCAAAGTTTTTGCGCAATAATATTTCTTTGACTCCTATTCCTGTTTTATTTTCTCCGCTTACAAGTATTATACTAATTTTTTAGCTAATCCACTACCGCCACCGAGACAGGTTTATTCCATATATGCAATTATTTTTACTTTACAATGAAATATATATATTATTCTCTCTCTCTCTTAATGGTTTCGTCTCCATTTCAATATTCTTGTGTGAGTTTTTTGAATGATATTTTATATGCAGTACAGATATAAACCCTTTCATGTTATCTGCGTACATAATTCAATTTATTTTTGCATCACCAACCATCCTCCTTTGTTTTCCTCGTCTTACTCTTTCAAAAAACGATCTTTTTGAACTTAACCTTTTCTCTCTGGAGTTCAAACTACATTACATAGATAGTCATACATGTAATACGTGTATGTACATGTTTTTTAGATTCTTGAAAAGACAAATCATTGTATTCATTCCAAGATTTATGTTTCCTTCTAATAGTACTTTGGTCATTGTTAATGAAATATTCTTCATCCTTTTCTCAACAGTTTAAAAAATTTTATCATGCAAAAAAAGTCTTTTTACTGTACTAACAATATGGCATCTCTTTCTTTTCAGACCAATGCCACTGCCACTGGGTCTAAAATCTAAAAGAAGAATGCGAATCACTAACAATACACATTTTTTTTGTCTCAATCTCAACCAATGAAACAAGATGAAAGGAAAGGACTAGAAATGTATTTAGTCATTCAAAGGTGCGAATTGGACAATTGTGACAATGTTCTATTGTGGTGGTTTTTTGTATTGTCATAAAAGGTAACCCCCCTTAGATTTCGACTTGTACAAACAGATCAAAACAAACTACAGATGTCTCAACGTCTTGAGATTCTCAAGACGTATTTAACAAACATGTATACATAATATTAAGTATAAAATGTATAAATAATATAAGGTGTAGTAGTTTATTCGATTGGCTCTAAATTAAATAATAAATTACACTTGAAAATTTTATAAATGATACAAAACCCACATGTTTTTTTCTCTCTTGTTTGTTTCAAAACGTTTATTTATTTTGTGGTAATTCTTCAACCGTTAAAATAATAATAAACCTAAGCTAAGGAGAATATACATTTATAAAGACATCAGGGGCGTAGCATCACTGGTGTTGTTGGTGTTTGAACACCCCCCCCCTTTCTGTTTTTTCATGTTACAAGAATGAGAATTTTTTGGCTTCCACTCAGACTCTGAGTGGAAGTCAAAAATTTCTTTGATTATCAGAGCCTCTGAGGCATATAGGCATAAATATTTGGACAATATATTGTATATATATTGTATATTAAAAACTCACGTGCTACAACAAAGGGTCAATTGATACTTGGAAAACTGAACTTTTTCTCAGAATCCCTACGGCCAGCAATCCCTTTTGACCTTTTTTCGCTAAAAATAATTTGGGTCTGGGTTGACTACCCCAATCGCATAGAGAGCATCGCCGCAAAAACGCCATTTATTTTGACTTATGTTTTATGTCAATTTTCCAAGTTCAATAATTGTGCTACTTGCTGAAGGAAAATGTATCAGAAAAAAATTAATAATTACTTTATAAAAAAGCCTCGTTTTGATGTAAACAATGCCAGTCAAAGTGAACAATCCAACACTGCAGGGCAGCCAACAATTGTCCCATTTATTGGACAGGATGATCAATCTGGTAATTTAAAAATTATCGAGCAGCGAAGCTGTTGCAAATATTTTGTTTTATTTTGTTTATTTTATTTTGGACAATTTTAAGTTCTGTGGTTCATTATTATAGTTAGAACTGACAATCCTGTCGACACACGACCAGAACCAAGTGGAGTTCATGGCCTTCACATTGGGCTTTACGTCAGTGCAAATGTGGACGATAATTTAAAATATAAGTTTCTCACTGAGTGTTGAACACCAGGTAAAACCATTTTATTGATTTCCCATTGCACCATTTTTATGTTTATTTTTTAAAAATAAATTACTTAGAGTCCACACAAATGTTCATAATTAAATGCTCATATTTAGGTACGAACTACGCCTTCCCAAAACTTACGAGCAGAAAACTGAAATTTCAGCTCAGTTGGCTCACTAATTTCAACTGGCTCTGCTACTCAGCTCATCTTGGTGGATCTTTGTGTAAATATTGTGCACTATTCAAAAACAATGGAGATGGAAGAATTTCGTTTGGTAAATTTTTCGCTAATGCTCACACAAAGTTGAATAGTGCAATAGAGGATTTTCGGAATCATCAACAGCTTAGTTACTATCAAACTTGTACAAATCTTGCACGGAATTTTCTGGCTACGTATAATGGAAAATTTCCTCGAATTGATGACTCAATTATTTCATACAAGGAAGAAAAACTAAAAGAGGCTCAAAAAATTTTGATTCCTATAATTGAGTCTATTCTATTTTGTGGTCGCCAAGGAATAGCTCTCCGTGGTAAAGAAGACTCAGGACGTATTCAGATGGAGGTTCCGACACACAATGATGGAAATTTGAGAGCATTGCTTCGACTCAGGGCAAATTGTGGGGACCATGTGTTCAAGGACCATTTGGCTGGTGCACGATCGGACGCAACATACGTCAGCCCACAAATTCAAAATGAGCAGATCGATCTCATTGCGGAACAAATACAAAAGAAAATTGTTGACAAAATTAATGAAGCAAAGTGTTTTAGTATAATGGGTGATGAGACTGCAGATGTCGCTGGAATCGAGCAACTCAGCATGTGTGCACGATTGATCTCCGATATGAGATTATTGATCAAAAACATGTGATTAGAGAAGATTTTCTAACTTTCTCAGCCCTAAGTTTAATGACAGGAGAATTTATTGGCAAAACTTTGAAAAATGAGATGAAGCGTTTGCTAATCGATACTAGTTATCTCAGAGGTCAAGGGTACGATGGGGCCAGTGCAATGACAAGTGACGAAGTTGGAGTACAGACAGTGATTAAACGAGATGTAATAAAAGAGGCCATATTTGTTCATTGTAGCAGTCACGCCCTAAATTTAGCTTTGACTGATAGTTGCACGTTGCCCATAATTAGGAATACAATGGGCATCATTAGGTCTGTTACTACTTTTTTTCGACGATCAGCCAAACGTTTGCACAAAATGAAAGAAAATATTTCCTTATCAGCTGAACTGAAATCTGGTGCCACCAAATTAATCAGTTACGCTGAGACCAGGTTCGTGCAGCGTCATGACACCGTCATACGATTTGAGGAAATGTATGATATAGTTGTGCTCACACTTGCTGAGCTTCAAAAGGAGAACGATAGAGACACAAGATCGTCGGCAACACAACTTCATGCGGCAATTTTGAGCTCAAATTTTTTGACCGGACTCTACATTTGCAAGCAAGCAATGTCGATCACGGTTACTCTTTCTAAACAACTGCAAAATGTTCAGTTAGATTTGGTAGCTGCTTTGGACCATGTCGATGAAGCTGTGATTTTTCTGAATTATCTGAGGTCAAATGCCGACAACGAATTTTCAAAATTGTTCAAAACGATTCAAGACAAATCAACTCGTCATGACATTTCAATTGAAAGTCCAAGAACATCAATCCGTCAAGTCCATCGGTCTAACACCCCATCATCCTCACCGGAGGAGTATTACAGTCGTTCTGTTTACGTTCCTTTTCTAGACCATTTAATATATAATTTGGAAAATCGTTTTTAACACACAAGGCAATAATCCAAAAATTGCAACAGTTAGTCCCGATGTATATCACAGCACAGATCTACTAAAAGATGATGTACTCTATTTTTATGCCCCAGATTTTAACAATCCAAAGGACACTGTAAAAATGGAAATGGACATGTGGGCCGTGAAGTGGTGTAAAGTGGCCAAAGACAAAAGGCCACAAAATGCATTGAAAGCACTTGACAACTGTGACCCTACATTTTTCTCCAATGTGTACGCATTGTTGAAAATTTTAGCCACCCTCCCCGCTTCCACTTGTTCCCCAGAGAGATCATTTTCAGCACTGCGGAGACTCAAAACATATTTGAGGAGTACAATTGGGGAGGGCAGGTTGACTGATTTAGCGCTCATGAACATTTATAGGAACATCGAGATTGATATGCAAGCTATAATTGAATATTTTATGAATTCAAAGGCGCGAAAACTTTTGCGTGGTATTTAAACAAAATTATACGTTTTTGTCTTTGTTTTTAATTTATTATTGTTAATGTCATTATATACGTCTTTATAATAGTAATTTAAATGTACTGATTAAATATTGCAAAAAGTTATATTCAACTTGTTGGTTTTTTGTAAAACACCACCCTTTTCTTGGATCATGCTACGCCCCTGAAAGACATACACTGAAACACGGATTTAATCGGTAAAATCTTGGTGTGTGTGCAACGAATGATGTATTATGACTTTATTGAATGATTACTGACTCATCCTGTTGTAATATAAAAGACTATAAGGCAAAAAGACTACTTATAATGGGTAAATGGAGGAAGAAAATAATTATTATTTACCATTTATTTTTTTTTAAATAAAAAGAGGCAGGAGTTGGTGAGAAGGAGTAAAAAACACTTACATAGTCACCCATCTGTAATCCTTTTTTGTATAAAACAGGATTTTTCAGTAAACAATTCTGTTTAATTTGATGAGTTTGTTTTGAGGCAAAAATAACTCTATAATTTTCTAAACATCAACAATGGGGAGAATCTCTCTCTACATTATGTACAATACAGTAGTTAAATGGTGAACGAGATTGACTTAATCAGTGCAGGTCAATCAACATTTGGTATAATTTTATGTGTGTAAGTATACAAAATATATTGAAATTCTAAATGGTCTTTCTATTATTGGCACGATGCCAAATTGTGATAGAGCACATCTCTTGAATTTATAATAAAAAATGTAGACTGTAGGATGAGAATGAGACAAATCAAAAAAAAATTTGTATGCAACATGTACATATCATGTTAAATGTAAATGAAAATTCAAAATTAAAAGACTATATTTTTCAAATCCAAACGGGACACATTGATTGCATGGCTGGCAAGTCTTGATAGTGTGAAATAAATTTATGATACAATATTATAATATTCCATCAAACTGTTAATGTGTTCTAGTTGGCTCATTCAATTGATGACAGATTTCTTAAATAAAAAATTTTATATAGTCAAGTACCTACTTTAGTTGTGTACAGGATGAAACCAAATATGTTTTGTCAATTTAACTAACACTGTACTAACACACTTAAAATATTTTAAATAAAAAATCAGACAGGTAATGGCAATTCATTACTAGTTGAAATTGTATACAAAAATAATTAATCCTCTTTTATTTTCAACTAAGGACAATAAAGGGACGAGAATTTTTTTTCGAGGTTGGGCAATTCAACTTTGAAAATTAGAGCAAAATTTATATAGGTAAACAAGATGAGAATGAATAGCTCATGTATATTTATAATGAGAAGATGCTACAAATCTTACACAAAAGAAGAGAAAAAGATTCACAACAATCACACTCTATGCAAATCTTGTGGAATAAAAATGATCAATGGGACCAAATCAAAGAGACTAATTATTGTCCATAACTCTTTCTTGAAAAAGATTTACCAGCTTGTTTTCATTTTGTGTCTATTAACCTGTTGAGACTTGAAGCCAAAAAAAAATAAAGTAATAATTGCTTCTACAATATTTCTTTTTCACTTCCTTATTTGCATAAGTCTATGTACGAGTATGTACATAGAATTTAATGTTGGGCACTTTACAAATAGTTTCTCGTTCAAAATGAACAAGGTAAAATATTTAAAACTTTATTTTATCAAAAAAAGGTTCAGAAATTCAAAAACATCAATTAAATTGGTTAGGTTAGCAAAATAATCAGAGAATTAAATTGACGACGTAACTACTAGTACGAAGGTAGAAGGAGCACGTTGCATAAAAATTTAGTAGAATATTATATAGGAAGTGAACCGGCTTGATCTGTGTGTGTGTGTACACTGTACAGGCTACGGATACAGAGAATAGCATGGCCAGCACATTGTATCGATGCAATAATTCAATTGGTTGAAAGCAACTATAAAATATACATAGAACATAGTGATACAATGAGAGAGTCAACATTTTCCCATTAGTTGGTTTCTGGCTTTTTTGCTACTAGTAGTATGGCTATAGTTGTAAAAAAATGAATAAAAGTTCATATGTATATTATGTGGTTTCGTCACTTTGCCCTGGTTCATTGTTTTGGTTTTAAGCCAGAGAGAGAGAAGGAGAGGACCAAGAAGGCGAAGTGGAGGGGGAGCAAGGGGAAGTAAATATCTATGGAACGGTGTGAACGTATGTAAATAAATACTAAATTGGAGCCTCAATGTCCGTAAAATAACAATGCACAATACATTGTTTGTATGTAGAATAGATAGTGAATTTTTATGTTTGTGTATAAGTTTATACGTAAATAAGTACGTGTGTACAAAAAGAAGGACTTTGACTTTCCCCGTAGCAGCGTCCTTAGTATTTAATTTTTTGGTGGTTCCTCCCTCTCTGACATATGCACTAGGCAGTTTTCCTCTGTTATATGTAGGTAATACATTTTTATATGGAGACAGAGACTATTTCAAATTGTAATCCTCCTTTACATTGCATATCTCGACATAAAATTATTCTATGCATTCATGGATTTTTTGACCAACACGCATTTAAAGTATATAACATTAAATTACGATCAAAACTAGTCTATGACTCCCTACACACATATGCACACATACGGAGGTAACTTCAGGTGGTGATTTTTTTTCCGCACTCTAAACTCTTTTCCTGTTTGATCTCTCTTGGCTCTCTATGTTAGGTATTCCTGAAAGTTCAAGATGTATAATACACACACACACATGGCATTCACATTCAGCCTGCATTGCCTGTATATTTTCTCTCTCTCTCTCTCTTTTTCTGATATAAAAAAATAACAAGGGAATCTTGAATACTGCTGGAACCTCTTTCTGGTCATTAACCTCCTGTTCTTTATACAGCTCGTGTATGTGTATTCGTCTCCAATATTAGAGTTTATCTCTCCAGTACCACATTCCTTTCTTGATAACATTCACGTTTGCATATACACATCTGCCTCACCTGTACACATGTGTGTATATGTATAAATACTCGTCTCATTTACCTAAAGCAGTATAGAGCTGGAAGACGGCCTTTTGAGACCTTGAGAATTTCTTTGTGATTCCAGACATTTATTATTATGCTGACCAGAGAAACGCCTTTGTTTTTTGGCGTCCTTTTGCTAAAGTACTTGGACTTTTTCTTTATTTATTTTTTTTATAAAAGATTATTTTATACGCGTGCATCATGTGGCTCCTTTTCTCCATTTCCTTCTCGTGGCATTGCATGTGTGTGTACTTATATATCTGTCCAATTGATTTTTTTAGGAGAGACAGAGAGACATGGAATTTACAAAATCTATTTAATGCTTCAGTTCACAACTGACTATTTAAATTAAATGGCATCAATTTTCAATCTCTTGTCTCTTCACTTTTCTCACGGTGTACCCGGACAGGCTTTTGAGATAGACAAACTTCTTTTTTTATAAAACAAATGATTTGAAATCTTTAATGGAATTTCATGTTAAAAATAATGGTATTAGTTTTTTTTCTTCCATTTCTAACATGCGTTACAAGGCAAATGTATAAGATGAAAGTTATAGTTTAGAAGATGAAAAAACATGTGCGAATACAAGTAATTGAAAATTACTAGTAAAATAATTTGAGAGATGATGTATTAAAAAAAACTTGATTGTTTTCTGGTTCTTCTTCTCCCTTTAGAGAGAGATTGCATTGATATGATTTTATTACACTGCGACTGCTCCTTGTGAAGGAAATCGTTTTCAATAATAAAAAAAGAACAATAATGCAATAATAATAATAAAAAAAAGATTCATGTATAATATATAGTAACGTTGTATTTTTTTTCTTCTTCTTTCAATGTAAATAATATTATTTTTTTGACATTACAAAGTAACAAAAAAAAAGTTTCATGAGCAGGGTCATCTTAATTTCTATATCCTTCCTTTTTTTATCTTCTGATAACAATTCATCAGAATTACACTAACTATAGTTTATATTGTTTTTGTATATTATTTTAATATACTATATTATCAGTATAAAACATTTTTTAAAAATATTATGTCATTTTCATAATATTTTTCATCATTTTTTTCTACTTATTTATTTTATGGCCTTTCTTTTACAATAGCCACGAAGAAAGGCACCAACAATAAAACCCCGCAATTTTAAAATCTATTTTTTTATATCTTATTAATTAAGTACCTACAGATAATTAAAAAAAGAGAGGCACAAACAGATTTATATCAAATTATTTAATTTCAGAAAAATTCAACCACGACGATTTTCTCTCTTATTTGTTGAGATTATTTTTTAGGACGGAATATAATATAAATTGAATTTTGTGGCAACAATCTTATTGTCACTGGAATGGACAAAAATTTTAATTTTTGAAATATAAATTAATGAAAATAATATTAAAAAGTTTACTAGAAACAAAATGAGAAGGACGGAATCACTAGAAAAAAAACTACTGAAATAAAAAGTTTTTTTATATTGAGCCCACACTACCCACAATCAGTCAGAGGGTATTTTATTTATTATTTTGGGAGAGATTTTCATTTTCAGTAGTAAAATATAAATTGACGCGTGGTTGATATGATTGGGCCATGTCACCTGACCATTTTAATTACTATTTGAGAAATTGTAACAAAAAAAACCTTTCTTTTTTTATTCTATCTCTGTAAATGCTTCAATACTGAATTGTTGAACAAAAAACTGTCGTTCATATAAATTAATATGTATCTAACGTAATAATATATGTATTGTATAATATAAAAGTACTAAAAAGTAAATAATCATTCCATTCATTCCAAGACTGGCACCTTAACCTCTTATGGTAAAATAATATTATTTTCTATATATATTTAATATATATATGTTGCGGATGTACGATACAGTTTGAATATCTTTTTTTTCAAGTCTCAAAGTTATTTTTTTTCTCTTAAATTCAATAATAATTAACAATAAATTATTACAAATTTTGCACACACTTGAATCATAATATCGCCATTGGCTGTCTATATATATATGTATATAGATTATACTGTCACTCATTTTGGTCAGGATACATAATAATTACCATTTTAGTTAGTGTACTATGAGATAAAATTTTATAATAAATAAAATTATTATAATACCTCGAGTTCCACCCTACAGTAAAGTTTAGAAAATACAAAATTGTACTACTTTTTTAGCATTTATTTTTCAAAATACATTTTTTGGTATAAATATATATGTATAAATATATAGGACATGATTGTTTTTGTGAAAAATATGAGCAGAATGATCCCAATTATTGCTTTTTAGTTGTTGTCTAATAGGCATTTTTTTATTTTAAAAAAAATGTTTGTGAAAAAGGTTCCTGTACAGGTCAGTGCAAATTCTCTATATTTAATAATATTTATACTGGTGAGGTTAATTAAAAAGGGTAAAAATGGTGTACACTAAAAAATAAAAATCAGTATACTTTGCATTGAAACGGGAAGACGATTTGACTGAGGTTTTTTTGTATTGTAATTATTACATTGAAAATGTATTAAAATGTACTGTTTGTTTGCAAAAAAAAGTTGAGAAAACTGGAGTTTGAATTAAAATATTTAAATAATATAGCACTTCGTAGAATGGCAAGACTTGGGCATAAAGTTAAATATAGTTTTTTTAAGAACTATATTGAAAAAAGTAATGAAAAGAAATTTAAAATTAAAAGAGGACTAAAATTCTGCAATAAAATTTTCATTTTTCTTTTCACTTGCTCACAATTTTCTCTTGTCTATTTATCAGTATCTTCATCTCATTGTTAAATCTAACTGCACGTTAAACCAGAGAGGGAATGTGTAATTTGTTTTTTGTAATATCAGCTATTAAAATTTATTTAAAATTAAATTAATGAGTTCACCCCATGTTCCATGGAATGACTTGAATTTTTTTTCTATGTAAAATCATATACTTGGCC
Organism: Arrhopalites spinosus; assembly: GCA_034700945.1. Classification (NCBI taxonomy): domain Eukaryota; kingdom Metazoa; phylum Arthropoda; class Collembola; order Symphypleona; family Arrhopalitidae; genus Arrhopalites; species Arrhopalites spinosus. Next base: position 51,060 of record JAQIVZ010000329.1, read on the forward strand.
ATCACCCTATTCGCAAAAATTGTAAATAATATTTTTTCTATGTTTTTTGCCCATAAATTAAGACCTAATTAAATACTATTAAAATTTATAAAAATTAATTAATTAGACTTATAAAGTGTCGTATGAAAGGACTCCCGCTTTCACAAAAAAGAAACAAATCGCCACATTTCTCTCTCTCTCTCTCTCATTATTCAAGTATTCGCATGCGATATAAATAATAATTAATATAATAGAGCAAACACTCGCAATAACCGTATTGTTGTAGTCACGGAATGTGTTGTGTAATCATTTAATTGTAAAAAAAATTGTTTTTTAACTAGTATCTCACTAGTTTCTACGAATGAGCCACACCAAATGATTCTTAAGGTACGTCATTTTTCACTACTTTATATATATTATGTACAGTTTACAATATATATATAAACAAGAGAAAATTGTTTCCACCAAAGACTGAATTCTAATTAAGATATTATATTCAATATTAACACAATTATTTAAAATTTATGTAACATGATGCTAATGCACTTTTGAAGAGTTAAAAATTTGAGATTTCTGTACATTTTTTTGATCATGTCTACCTACAATACCATAATATAACGAGAAACCAATAAATAAATTAAAATTGTGAATAAATATTATAATTACAAATAACTCTACAAATGATTTTTTCTTTAAATTGAAAATTTAATTTTCCTTTTCTTGAAAATGTAAGTCAGGCACTCGGAAATACATATATATATAACTGTTTTACATAGGTCTAAAGGTCTGTGTATTTTTTGGGAGACTGGTCCATGTTATTTTTTTTTGAAGACTCTCTATAGATAAAAATTACGCAACAAAGAGTGTCCTTACTAACTAAAGACTACAAGTTAACTCACCCGTTAAAATTATATAATCATTTTTTTTCTACATTCTGTATAATTGTAATGTTGTACGAAGTTTACTAATAAAAAATTGTTAGGCTGTCTAAAAAATAAAAATAAAACTAGCTAAATAGTTTAAACTAAAAAATAAAGTTAAAATTGTTCGAAATTGATCATATTTTAATATAATCTAGCTAAATAGTCTATAAATGTATGTAAAATAATAGTAAAAAGTAATATAATAGTAACAAATAATAATAATAACAAACATGAACAAGAGTTGGGATGGATTCTCCATTACTGGCTACCGTTGAAAGTATAATTAGTTTCAGTTGCAAAGTAGTGAGTTTTCTATATAATAATACTACATATATAATAATATATATATGTATATTGTGTTGTTTTGTAAAAAATGTTTTTTCATCTTTTTTTTCTTTGTGTTGCTAATAATGTGTTATATATATGTATTATATTTGCGACTCAGTATTATTGTCAGTTCTTTCAAAATAATAATTTTACTTTTTGAATTTTTTTACGAATTTGCTATGTTTCCCTTTATTATTACTATTTGCATGAGGTTGGAGCATTATGTCATGGCGAAGTTGTTGAGCTTTCAATCGTTGACGCTCTTCTATTTTGAGACGGAGTGTTTGTAATGTTGTTGGTGAAGCACCTGTACCCGTTCGAACATGTCTCCCGGTCATGGCTCGCGGTGCCCGCTTTCCATTTCCATTTCCTCCAGTGGCTTGTCCAATCACCGATCCATCTGAATCCACTCCAGCTGGACCTCCTTCACTTACTGATGCTGGTGAGACGGGTGAGCCACAGTTGTAACCACCTGATGATGATCCCAGGGTAGTTCTGGCAATTGTGGGGCTCTATTTAAAAAAAATTAAATATTTATTATTAAATTTAATCATTTATCATCAATCAAAGTCTTACGCAACTAAGTAACTCGAATTATTATTTCCTATTAAGTATTTTATCCCTCTCTCTCTCTCTGTGGCATTTACCTTGATTTCAATAAGTTAATAAACCGTACCTTACAATTATTTAGTATTTTTTGCTCTATAAAACATCAACTCTAAAGTGACGTATTCAAGGTTCTCTCTCCTCAATGACCCCGTCCACTTGTGGAGAGAGTCCAATTCATATTTTTTAATAGTACTACATAGTACATAGAAAATGTATGAAACAGGATAAGAGGACAAAAATAACAAGGTTCTTTACTTTATCAAAAAAAAGTGTATATAAATTTATAGTTTATGGAAAAATTACGTCTCATTATTAACTACCCCCCTGCAACAGTTTGTGTTTGTGTAGTATAGTAGTGATACAAGGAAAATATGTGACACAATTAAGTCCATTTTGGTTTTTTTAAAATAAAGAAGAAGGAGATTTCTATTAAAATGTCATTGTCGTTGTATTACAGCATAGAATTTCCAAAAATATGACGCAATACAAAACTTTATATAAATATAATACTCGCCTGGTCCTACCACTAAAAGACATTTAAATAGTAAATTGCATGATAGGTTGGCAAAACTACCTCAGATGTACAATGTAGTCCTTTCTTATATCTTTTATACCATATATAAATATAAAGAGAGAGGGAAAAAGATAAATGAAGATGGTATAATTTTCATGAATGTTAAATAAGACATGTCCTAATCCTGGTTTGTGTACTTCCCACAAAAAAAACATAATTGATAGATATGTGAGGACTGACGTTATGTTTAATAATTATTATGGTCATCCCCCCTCTCTCTCTAATCGTAAGATGAAAATATCAAGAGAGAAAGAGAGGGACTCCATGCAGACTTAATAATAAAAGAAGTTAATTTTTTTCAATATAATTTAGCCAAGTTTAAGCTCATTGAAATTCTCGAGCAATGATTCTATTAGCACTTGAGACAAACAACATCAAAAAACGGCTGACGATCGACAAATGTTGTAGGAATGTAGTATGCCTTGAGGTACATACAGAAAGAGAGAGAGATACGTAAATGCAGAGTGTTATAAAGGTAAAGGTGAGTCTGTGAGGGAAAATGAGGAAAAAGACGAGAGAGAGATAAGTTTAGAGCTAACAATAGGCGACACACTAGAATGGGGGCTAAGTGAGCAGACACGAGGATTTTTCTTCCCTCCCGTTAGCTCTTTTGGTCTTTCCTTCTTCTTGTGTTCTATCTGTTATCTCTCTAACATTTATTCCAAGTATTAGCTCTGGCTGTCTTATCTGTCTGCCAACTAACTCAGGAATTTCTTGTCAAGCCACTCGCAACTTGCGAACTAGTTTTAAGCATTTTAAATTTTTACAAAGTAGTGACCAAAGGAACCAAAATGAATATATAGTCTCTCTCTCTCTCTCTTCTTTAACTTGTACGCTGAAAATCAATCCTCTGGCACATTCTTGATACACACACACACAAAAAAGAAGATAATTCTAAGCGACTCCTTTAGCATTATGTAATTCATTCACTATAAATTTTTTTTTATACAACTCAACAACCAAAAGAGCTTATACTATGTAAAGTGGGGAACCACTCTCTATGGAATAGTATAAACATTTTTATTTTTCTCTCTCTCTCTCGAGTCACTATTGCCGTTGGCTTTTGACCCTCCCAAAAGACCAGAGAGAGAGAGAGAATGTACCAAAAAAAGAGCAGAGTTTTCTACAACACATTTCCCTGCAAACCGACAGAGTCACAGAACAATAACAATGAATTTATAAATTTTTTTATATAAATCAAAATACTAAATTCAGGTCAGAAATAAATTTTATCCGAGTATTTTACTGGAGGGGGAAATGCAGTGACATGAATTTTGACAAGATTTATTAATAAAATGGAAAAATTGTGTGTGTATGTGATCATTCATTTGGCGGGATTATAAATTTGTACCGACACTTCCAGACCCTTTAATTATATTATGACTATCTTTGAGCAAGAGATGAGATAATAAATGAAATTCACTCAATAATAAAATTACGTACAAAGGACTCTCTCTCTCTCTCTGTGCATCTTTTTTTCACTAAATGGCTCTACGGTTCCGCAAGGTTCCACTCACTTTAATGCCTCTTGTGTGTGTCTCTGTGTCTGTACATTTGTTCAAAAACTCGGCACTATCTTTGCTAATTAACACTCTATATAGAAGTAAGACGGTTAAAGTGGTGGAGAGGGGGGAGGACCAATTTATTTAGTGCATGATGTGTGTACTCTACATTTGTAAAAGAGATTAAAGAGGAGTAAAAATAATAATAATAGTAAAAATTGTTTACCTTTTCGCCTTGACTAATCGTCGGAGTTTGTGACTGTATGGCATATTGGCGAAGGATTTCTTGAGCTTGAAAACTATGTAAAAGTTGAGAATAGTAGCCTATGTACACCCATGGTGGATAATTTCCCATGGCTTTCAAAAGTCCACCAGGGTCACCCATCATGGCAGCAGAGGTCAATTGAAGTTGCATCATTTGCTGTTGGTAAGTTTCAGGGTCCACACCATACATTTTACTAGCATCAGATGGGGAGAGTGGTTGAAAATTTTTGGGAATTTGGAGACCACCCGACTTAGGATCTGTTGAGAAGAGTGCAGCAGCATCTGGCATTGTTAGAGGATTAATTGAGTTTGGTTGTTTATTCATACAAACTAGATTGCAGGGTTCATCCACATCCCCAGAATTGGGGTCAGATTTAGTACGAAAAAGTGCACGAGTATTGGCATTCAATGAGAAGGGAAGGGAGGAAAGAGCTGACTTGAGTCCTCCTCCAGTGACTCCTAAAGGCAAATTTGAGGATCTTTGATGATGATCTTTGTAACTTCTTCTTCTCAAGTCAGTGGGACCATCCTCATCATCTCCTGAAGTACCCCCTTGACCCCCTGAAGATGTATCATCATCTCCAGAATGTCGTCTTGATCTACTACTACTATCTCTGTCGGATGAATTTGTTGTTTTCTTTATGTGACTGACCATTTCTTCAAGACGGGCTCTTTTTGTTTGAACCTTGGGATCTTTTGTTGGGGGAGGATTTGAACAAGTTGAGGAGGAGGATTTACCCGAGTGACATTGTTCATCCCCACCACGTTCACCCATACTACTCCCCTCAAGGAGGAGAGAGGGTCCATCTCCATTCTCTTGGCTGGGATTACTACTGAGATGATTGAGATTGAATCTTTGTCGAATGAGTGACAATGGAATGAAGGGTGACTGTCTTCGGAGGGACAAGGGTGGACTACTACTACTTCGTCCCATCATGGCATCCTCATCCTCACCCGGTGAGTCTCTCTGTAGTCCACTGTCGGGTGAGGAATATGAGCCTGTTTCATCTTCACCAGAACCCCGCCATCGGATTTCATTATTATTAGGACTTTGATGAGGGGGTGGACGGGAGCCGACACTTGTACACAAAATTTCTCTCCCCGAGGAATTCCTTTTGACTGGAGTGGGGAATATGGCTAGTAAGGGTGTCTTATTATTATTATTATTATTGTTATTTAGTTTCAAATGACGAGGCACTTCATGGGACAAATTTCGAACCGAATGTTTATTACTCAAATCCATTGGAATCGCTGCTGTTCTCTCATCTCCCCTACCATGATCATCATCCCGATCTCCCGGATCCCCCACCGTCGCTGAAGGTGGTATATGCCGTAGTACCATCATAGCATCACAGTAAATATTTCATCTCCGTTTCCTTTTTAATTATTTTTCTTTTCTTTTCAAATTATTTCATGGAGTACGTAACAAACATTTGCAAAAAATTATTTTTTCATCACACGAAAATTATACACTTGTTAGTAATAATTGTAGCACAAAAATAAATTAAAAAATTCCGGAACTGTCGAATTTATCTTTTTTTAGCACAAATTCAATTTAAAAATTGATCATTGAACTGACAGGTGATGGCTTTTTGTGTGTGTAAATATTGGAATGTAAAATAAATAATTCTTTTTTTCTACAATTCCTCCGTCTTGAAAGCATGTGATGTGGATGATAAATAAAAATGGGGAGAAAATTCACTTGTTGTTGTTTTTATATCTTGTCACGCCTCTTGATTAGGTTGAGAATATATCTGAAATTACAATAAAATAAAACACCAGTGAACTCACACAATCTCAAGGCAACTTTGACACAAGTTTCATCATTCCGTTTTTCCACTCTCTATTATTATATGTTTATATTTTATCTTCCTCTCTCTCTCTCTCTTATGATGGAGAGAGGAAGCACTTGTGTTTTACGATCTGGTTTTTTTTACAGAGAAATAAGACAAGTTAAAATATATAAACTCACTCTACGTATAGTACACAAAAAAAGTAAGAAGTCAGCTCGTGTTTTTATTTTAACGGAGAATTATGTGTATAAGTCAAAAGAGAGAGAGAGAGGAAGGTGAGAGGAGAGGAAAAATAGAGACAGAAGAGATACGGAAAGGTGGGTTTTCTTCTATGATGAGGACTTTGCATTTTGAGAAAGAATGAGGAGTGACTGTGTGTACAATGGAAAAGGAGTAAAGTTGAGAAAAAGTCTACGAGTGCAAGAGTCTGGGTTGAGAGTTGTAGGCAAATTCTAGGTGAATTCATTATTCCACGATCATCATCAGAGAGAGAGAGAGAGAGAGGGGAGCTTACACGTGGTACTCGACCATACCTATAGATACTCTTTTAGTTGTATATATAAAAGTACACGTTAAAAGTATGCATTGTGAAATGACGTAATCTCCTAAAAAAGTAGTTCCACAAGTTTTTTACTTCCATTAGATTATCGCCACTGTCAAAAAATTTCTTCACAAATGGCATGGTTTTTCTTCTTGACCAGAAGAAATAAAATGAGAGACCAAAAGTCAGATTAAAAATATCAAGTCTTTTTTTCACTCTTCTCTATTCTCGTCCTTTCTCTCTCTCTCTCTCTGGAGCTTATGTCATTTTGTGATTTTAATATAAGGAAAAATGATACAATTTTCCCAATGGGGCTCGTGGAATTGATTTGAAATCATTTTTTTTCTGGTGGACTGTAACTGTAGGGCTACACTAAAACTTAAAATAATTTTTTTCAAATCTAAAAGAACTTTTATACATGGTACATGGTACATGTAGTAACCTTTAGTTAGATGGTTTAACATATAAAAAGAAGAATATGATGGTACGTGTAAATTTAAATGTAGTCTTAAGGCAATCTACACATGTATATTATTTATATAGTGGACTGGGTATGTACACTCCATTGTTGTTGTTCGTCGCCCTGTGTGTACTCACATTTATAGTTTGAGACTGAAAAACCTGTTTTAACTCACATAGTAGACTCTCTCTCTCTGAAACTTAAATGAAAGACTGAATCGGTCGGGTTACTCATGATTTCTACATGGAAGTTTTTAAAGGAAGCATCCTCCTATCCTCCTTTTATAAGGCTTTGCCATCACGTCTGCAATTTTACCATTTCCTGACAAATGGCCTGTCGTTGAACAAAAAAAATCTTATTCAATCTCACACACATCGCGTACTCTTTTTATTCTCGTCCCTCTTTTTAACATGGAAGCTGAAGCTGACCGAGTCCAGTCTTAAACTCCTTTCACCCCTACCACCTCTCAGGTCTCAGGAAAAATAAGAAAAATTGTTTATTTTCTTATTATCATTTCTTATAATCTTATGAGTTACATACAATAACAAAATAAAACTCTCTCTCTCTCTTCCCAGCCCCACTATATATACATTTTTTGTGTGCAAATTTTTATTTAAAAAAACCGACTAATTATAAAGCCCGGCTATATTTATTCAAATGAATAAATATAATTTATTTTTAATAACATCTCTCTATTTTTCTTTATGTAAATCTGTAGTTTGTAGTTAAGCTAACGTTCTTTCTACGTACAGGTAAACACTACCCCTATGACTTGCTTCCGGTATAAAAACGTTGGGAATAAATATGACTAATAATGGGCAATATAAATATTTTGGACTGGTTGATTGTGAGTCATGATTAAACTAGCTAGAGATATCTCTTACAGCATGCAATTGTACGTCAGAACGTCAAGAGTAAAGTTTAACACCAAGAGAAAATAATACATAATAACTTGTACATATAAAACTAACAACACAACACGAAAGACAAAAAAAAATAACAAAAACTACAGAGCATCTTTTTGATGATGCTGAACTGTGAATTTGACAAAGATAGAGAAAAAAAAGGACTGGAATGAGATTGAAGATAGAGAGAAAAGATTTTGTTTTCTTCATCCTCATCTCTACATAGAGATACTTTCAGGTGTGGAAGAAGAAGAAAAAGAGGATATTCCTTGTAATAATAATAATATAGCGGTAGTACTCTCTTATAGTCTATCTGTACACACATACAAAATAACACAACACGTTCAACATATTCTCTAAGGCAATGAGTACGAGTGTGCATGTGCTGAGGAGTTCGGCATATGCAGAACAAAATATTTAAAAATCTTTTTTTTCCTTCTTCATCATTCCTGATTGTAAAGTAAAAAAGAAGACGAGTCTAGCTCTCTGACTCTTGTTGTGTGCAGTGTGCTGCATGTGGATGTTTGGCTATGTGTGTGGACTCTCTGGAAGTAGAATATATCGACGTAAAGCCAAAGGAGTAAAAAAAAAGCAAAACACTTGTGGAAAACCTGTTTTCTTGAGATGACCGCATCTGGCCTGCTATATAAGTGCCATGACCTTTAAGACTTCACAAGCTTTGCCTGAAAAACCCACACCACACATTCTCCGTATTTATCTTTTTTGCAGCCCCGTTTATGACCATGCCCCATTACGATTGCCCAGGTATTATTATTACTGTGCTCTCTCCCTCTCCCTGTGTGTGGAACTGTGGAGAGCCAAAAAGCTTCTTTAATTCTTTTTTGCTTCTTATTCTAACAAATGTTATATGAGTTATACAACAATATATCCGTCGTATCTCTCTCTCTCTCTTTCTATCATCATTCAATGGGGGGAAGTATCTGTTGTATCTGTAGGAAGAAATTTTTTTTCTTTTTTTTTTGAGAGGGAATAATATAACATTCAAGCCACAAAAATTTTTCAACTGATACTCTCCCATACACAATAACACATGAGTAATAATAATTACTATATACACAAAAAAATTTCTATATGAAAATACTGTCCAACATTCCATGGCCTCTTCTTGTTCACTTCTCTCTCTCTCTTATATTTCAATTTTGCGAATACCTGATTTTTATTACACATAGTAGAAAACTACATCCACATGTGTTTTCTATTTTGTTGTTTTTCTTTCCTCTTTCCTGTCTCTCTCTCTCTCTCTTCATCCCGCTCACAAAACACTTTTCTCCTGAGGCTACTCTACTTGGTTTTATATATTCTAACGAGTAATGTTTTTGTGTGTATACAGAAACAGAAAGATAGTTGTTAGAGTGTTGGAAGTCACCACTATAAAATAATATTTTTCCAGAATAACCCAATAGCCATATAAATCCCTTATAAGGTTATCACTTCTTGGCCTCCCATCACTACCTTCGTTGTTTCTCTCTTTAATATTTCTTTTTTTTGTATATCTTCGAGTCAAAAAAAACCGTCATACTCATAGAATTTCCGTTTTAAGCTTATCACCAATAAGGTACTCTCATTTAAACTCTTTTTCCCTTTTTTTCTAAATGAAATAAAACATTCTTTCCGCTGTCATCATCTTTCTTCAACTTGGCCATATAACATTAGTGAGGAACGGATATATATTTCCTCGAGCTATCCTTGTTTTTTATTATCTCATGTGTTCGATAACTATCGATACATTTTTTTGGGAAGTTTTTCTCCCATTGCCATTTTAACTATTGACATGTTCTTTTGTTTTAATTGTCCTCCTCTAAAATAAACAAAAAAACTTTTTTTCCCATTATATCTGTAGAAAATGTTTTTTTTAAATAATTCACTAAAATAATTTCTATTTAACTACTTTGTATTCTAAAGGTGATGATATCTACTTTTTTTTTTATTAAATTGTCCTGTTGACATTGGTCAACTAGTTGAATTAAATTAATATTGGACACAAGTTTCTATTGGTGAATTTCATTTTTTTTTCTTTTTGCTTAAGTTAAGTTAAAATGTTTTTTGTTTTGTCTCCCCTCTTGAATAATAATAACAGATTTTAATGTATTTTATACATGAGATAATTGATGTAGGAAAAAAAGAAAAGTTTTAAACTGACATGAGAGAGAAACGAACGATTAATTCAGTATTAAGTTAATTTTTTCTCTCTCTCTCTCTCTCTCTCTCTCTCTCTGTATATCTGTATATATTCTGTATATAGAAAAGATGGTTTAAATGAAAGTTGGTGAGTTTTTTAGATGGCTAAAAATTCTTGAAATAAATTTTCTACTCTTAGGTTGAATAGCTCATAAATCATGATGACGAATTAAACAAGGGGAGGTTAATCAGTCCTGTTGGTTACTCTTCTCTGTGCTTTTGTATTCTCTCTCTCCTGCTTTAACTGATAGTCTCTCTCTCTCTGTCTGTGCTCTGCACATCATCATAATAAGCATAAAACCATAACCTGTTTGACTAATAATGAAAATATTTCTTTTACTTTTGCTTACTTACTTTACTTACTACTGCATTTACCTCTAAATATTTACATGAGAGAGAGAATTGTGTCTGCTTTTTTGTATTTTGTACATGGAAAAAGAAAGAATTTTCTATGAATCACAGGATGTTTCTAGTCATTTAAATTATAAAAGAATTTTATCAAAAATTATTTTTCACATTGTTTTTCAAATAAATTAATGTTTGTAACAGTTTATATACACTTTAACAGAATTGTCTAAATTGTTTCACATTACGGTGATTTAATTATCATTACCACCATCCCAGCCTATGACTCACTAACTTTATTGTTGTTGATATTATTCATAAATACAAATAACTAGGATTTACTGTGTGTGTGTACACATAGTCAAGTTAATTTTAAAAAAACCGTCAATTTTTTTTATGATTATTTCTAGATCAACATTCTCACCCTCCTCCTCCTCTTTCTCAACTCATGTGTCTATTTCGAAATAGGGGCTATTGTTATTTTTATGGGAGAGATCAAAGCCGAAAAATTCAACCTGTTGCTAATAAATACAGAAAGAGGAATTTCTTTTATAGGAACCTTTGGATACACTTTTGACAATTCACTCCGCCCCTTCTTTCTTTGCGTGGAGTTGAATATTATTCATCATTTTCCGAAACCTCGGCTCTCTCTCTCTCGACAAATTTAACATTGTTCAAAAAAAGATAAGAATATACTAATACTCATTTTATACCCTCACAGTATGTGTGCTCTGTATCTCTGTAGACAGAGGCTCTACTATGTGCTTTGTAAAAAGTCTTTAGTCCCCGCCCATCTCAAAATGTACAGAGAGACTCATCCCCATGAAAAACTTTTTAATTTTTTTTTTGCTAAAGACTCGGGTAAAGTATTTTTAAATGTATGTTGTGTTATATATATATATATATATATATCAACCTTGAAAATTTATCTTTCCATGTAAAAATATTTTCCGTGTGTAACTTTCTATATGAGCATACCTGTTCTCTATTTTTTTTACAGAGACAACCATACCATGCTTTGTAACATTTTCAAATTAATCATAGCCGCAAAAAAATATAAATAAAAACTATTTTTTTTAAATTAAAAAATGAACGCATTAAAACAGTGTTACAAATTCTGGATTGTGGATTGTTACAACACTTTTATGTAATATTTTTATACATGAAAATTATAATTTATTTTTAATGCTCTCTTTTTTTCTAATATTGCATTGTATGTAACACAGTACAGAAACCTTGTAAATTGTATTGTTCTTTTTGTAGTAGTTAATACTCTAAATCACAATTTTATAAAATTCTTCTAGTCAAAACGAGAAGAATTTATATCAAGGGGAATAATTTCCTTTTTTTGCTTTAAATAATCTGTAGAGACAGAGAGAAAAAAGAAGGAATCTTGATGATGGTGTGAGCGTGTGGTGGCCAAAGTTGAAGCAAAAATTTAAAGGGAAGAGATGCTTTCAGCATCTTTTTTTCATATGAACATATTTCTATGTACATAGACTGTGACATGGATAGGTAGGTTAATTGGTAGTCCAGATACGTGCAAGATGCCCAAATGGGGTGGGCTCTTCTTCTTCTTCATCCCTCGCTCAACTTCTCTCTCTCTGTGTTGTAAGAGACTAAACCAGGAATTAAATAGGGAAATACACATGAACCAAGACGATTTCAGAGGTCACCAAAAAAAACTTGGGAGCAGCATGAGGAGGACATGAGAAGCCAAAAAACTTTTAGAGAGGACTCAGTTAGGAACCGGATGCTTATTTGATTGAATCTTTGTGTAAATGTAAATCTACAACTCTAATGTTTTTTATATGCCAACTGACAGTTGTCTATACACATACACACATGCATACGACAAGAGCAAAAGGGAAGAAAGAACGGTCCACCTACAGTCCATGGCAATAAATGCGGTTGAGTTCTCTTTTGTATAATAAAATATTATACATTACTTAGGACTAACATGTATAAGCAAAAATTTTTGTACATGTACAGATACAAATGACTGAAAAATCTTTTAAAGTTTTTTTGTCCTCCTCTCTCCAAATCTTCTGCACATGGGGTAAGTAAGTAACTTAGCCAAAAAACGAGTTCTTTTGCATGCATTGCATTATGATAGAAAATGAACAACAACAACAACAAAGTAATGTCAAGACGGAGAGCAATTTAAATATTATTTTATATATATTATTATGTGAAATGGAATGGGCTAAAAGAGAGAGAGAGAAAAAAAGCTGTTCAATAAAATCCAATTTTTAGCCCATTTAAAACCCTATAAAGACACATGAAAAAAATTGAAATATTCTTTTCAATGATAATTAGACCACTTTAGTTCCCCTATTTTATCTCCCCTCTAGCTCCTTGTTGAATTTTTTTTGTACTCGTAGCTTAGCTAACTATTAAAAAATATAGTCGTAAAATTTATGTCTATAGTATCAATTTTTTTATATATAAATAATTTAAAACTCTTTCAAATGTCTTTACTTGTACTTGTACACTGTAGTACTGTGAACAGGTGAATTGAGTGACATTTTTTTTGTCAAGGTGTTTCCTTCATAAAAATTGTGAGAGAGAGAAAAGGTAAAATAATGAAATTACGAGGAATAAATAAAATGATAAAAAAAATAAAAGACAAAGTTTACTCAATTTACTAATAACAATTGTTGTGAATATATAACTTGTGACATAGGAAAAAGAGGAGAACTGAAATTACCATGTTTGTATGTATTATCATATATAATATTATATTATATACATAATTTTAGTTAAGACGATGCCTTTTGCATACATAAAATTTTGTGGAGATGCGGAGATGGCAAGTTTCACAATTTAATTTTTGTGTTTGTGTGTCTATATTTTTTTTTTTTTCTGAATGATCCAATTTGTGTTTCATAAAACTAGAACAACTGCGAGTGTAACTCGTACTCGAGTAAAGTTGTTTCTGTATAAAATGATAAAAAAGATGCTGATTTGTGGCTACTGACAATAATCCTCATATATTAAAATGTTCAAAACTGTCCACAATCCACAATGCATTGTACATACATAATTTTCTCATGGTTTCTTTTATAGAATTCATTGTAAAAACGTTATGATGGCTATTGTTTTGTTTTTGGAATTCCATAACTGTTTTGGATTTTCCCCCATGAAAATTGTAATTAAATACGTAAGAGAGAGAGAGAGAGAGAGAGAGAGAGAGTCATTCTTATTTAACTGAGTCACCTTCTTCATTAAAGATTTCTAGCTAAAAAGAAGCAACGCACAATCAACTTGAACTTACTCGACAAGTTTTTGTTGAGAATGACTTTTTTAAAATATAATTGACGGTACGTATTTACCTACACCATAAGGAGAAATTATTTTTAAAATTGTTAAATTTCTTGCCATCTTTTTCCTCCAATAAAAATTTATTGTTCCGATAATAATAAGTGTAGCATGTATTTATATATTAAATCTTTTTAAAGAATCTTCCTGGTACAAAGCCACAGGTGAAGGTTTGGGATTTTAGCAGTCTAAAAATGATTTATTCTACTTGTGCTTCTGTAGTGACGCTACTCATACAAAATGCACCTGTAACAGGTACACAAAAAAATGGGAGAGAGAATTAAACCAAAAGGATTTTTCTCCTCTCTTTTGCGTCATTTTTGCACTGTACTCGTATATAAGTAGTCAATAATAAAAAAAGATTTAAACAATTGAGGCCAAATTGTACTCCAAAATGGAAATCCCAAAAGGAGGAAGTATGTACATGACATGTTTGAACATACAAGTTTGAAATTTTTACAAATATGTACGTATTCAACTTCGACACATAACAAATGGAATCAGTTTCCTTCCTATTCTCGAATTAGTACAGAACAGATACAAAAAATTATAGTGCCAAACAAGAAAAAAAACTTACTACGTCTCTACAATTTTTACATTGACTGACGTAGTTTGATAATGGAGGGAAACTGTTTCAATACAATGATCATACTACTGAGTATACAGGTAAAAAAATTGGTTTGGTCATATTAACTTCCATCAAGTTAAAATATTTTTTTTTATTTAATAATTGACACCTCTGATGAATCTCAATGTTTTTTTCTTGTTCTAAATGATTGCCATATCTGGCGTGTGTGGTTTTTTTGTTGTAAGTTGTGCGATGTGTGTAAAGCACAAGTAAATGACCATTTAATGTGTCGTGTTGAGAATGATAATTATTTTGTACAAAAACTCTCGAGTCCTGTAACACACACACACAATTTGAATTTGATTAAGAAGAGATGGTCAAGAAATCACAAAAATTCTTAAAGAGGGGGGAGAGGAGAGAATGATTGACGGAAGCAAGTTAGGTATGATAATCTCTCTCTCTTCGTCTGTGTTCTTTTCTAAACTATGTACATTGTAACAATACAAATGTTCAGATTATATAGCTGACTTGTTCTCTACTCTGTTTGATTAATTGACTAAATTGTCTTGTCGATTTGCACTTTACAGGTAGTACAAGGAGGAGAGAGAGAATATTGTTTACAAATAAAATAATTTTTTTTTCTCTAACTGTAAGTGTGTCTACCTTTTACACTTTTAAAAAATTGTATAGACATTTTTGTATCATGTACAAATACAAATTTCTCTACAAAAATTCTAATAAATGGTTTGGTAATTTTGGAATTTATAGAATATACAGAAACAACTAAAGACAAAAAAAACAAATAGATTAATGAAATACAAAATGAAAAACTTTCGCCTTCTTTCTTGCTTCTATTATTTTACCCTATATCTGTATAAAGCTCCATTTTGTTGTATAAATTAAAACTATAATATTTAAGAATATTATTTAAGTTTTTTTTATTTCATTTAACCATTATTCTTACATGTGTGTTTGTCTGTATGTGTAGCAAGTACGAGTACGAGTACAAGGTACAGGATTTTCATCAGAGTTCTGAATAAATAATTCAAAAGCTCTTATTACACGTGTATGTCATCATTTTTATGTATCAGAGAACAGTAGAGTAGAGTATCTGTATAGCCAAAGATGTGTATAATATGCGACTATTATTATTGTCATCATTATTAAAGATATTAAATTACAATCGTGTCATCGTTGAACTACATTTGATGCCTTGTAATAAATTACACCATGTGGATGTGGACGTTAGTATGTAGACGTACATATCAAATATCGTACAGAGAGAACAGTCACAACCAAAAAAAAAATTAAAGTTTTTTCCTGACGTCACATCAAGACAAAAAAATGTTGAGAGGACCAGATCCTTATCCATTGATACGGAATAATTTTTTAGTTGAAATTATCTGTACATGTGTACTTTTACTCATATTCTGTATCTGTAAGTAACGTAGAGTAAATTGTGTTTATTTTTTTGTTGAAAATTTTAATAAAATACCAATAGCCTTCCCATTACCAAAAATTGTTTAGAGTGATACGTGTCATTCCCGTTGTTCCTTCTTTCTGTACTGATAGGCATAGGCAAAGGCTCATGTTGAACATTTTTAAGATGAAATGAAGCTCATCAGGACGTAGGTACGTTAGTAAATGGACTTAATATTAGGGTTTCCATTTATTACTGTTACAATGAAAATGTACAAGACGAAGAAGAAGCAGAAAAAAATAACATGTCTGTGAAAGATAATATTACAAAATTCTCAATTTGGAAAGATTGAAAAAGACAAGTTTAAAAATTGAAATGTATTGAAAGAATTGAGATGAGTACAGAGAATGTATCATTTGTATGAGATAGAAAAATGTATAAAAATTAGTGACTTTACACGCATGCACGCATAGGAATCAAATCAAGAAAAAGAAACCGGACGGATTTGTTCAAAAAATTTTCAAGAGAGTTACAGATAGAGTTAGAGAGACAACCAGATGACTTTACCTTCATCTTTTATTTGATGGATCACTCATTTTGAGCCCACCGTCACGTAGAATTATTCCTATACTCTTTTTTTCTTTATGTATTCACTATTTTATGGCACAACAGCCTCTGTGTGTGTGTGAACAGGTATATATATTGTACAGGTAGGTGGTATGAACAAAAAAAAGTTTTTCCGTCCTGCGTGTTTAACTTGAAAAATCATCATACAAAATATCTTCTCCCCCCTCCTCTTCTTCCTTATTGTTTATATAGATCAATATAAAAGAGAGAGAGAGAGAGATAGTTAATAGAAAAAATGATTTGAGATTTCCTTTTTCAAACAGATTTTTATTATATAAAAATTTCATTGGTATATATGTTGGACTCTCTAACCAAAAAAAAAAATTTATACGGTGCAAACTACAGATATGATTTTTGAGATTCCTGTTGAACCAGATCAAGCAAACTTGCTCGTGTCTCTCTCTCTCTCTGTGTGTAACTTTCATTTGAAATAATAAAAAGGAGCTGTGAGAAACATGTTGGAAAAAATCATGCCATAATCTGTATAACTAAATTTAATATAAATTCTTATTCATACAACTACAACAAATTTATTTAAATTTAGGATTCCTTATAGAAACAACAGGCTGAGCAGACGTCTGGATTTGACGTCTCTCTCTCTGTCCATTTTGTATATAAAAAATGTGTCATCATTTTATATAACACATTTCGTTGTACAGACAGAGACAGAGACAGGTATATATACGCAAAAGTTGCGTAAGATATATCGCCCATATGGTCCACAGTGCGTAGAGGAGACTCGTCACATAAAAAGAAAGAGAGAGAGAGATGAATAAAATGGGATTCTAACCGTAGATTATTGTCAACATTTCAAGAGAATGAAACAAGTTAAAGGAAAAAACTCATTCATGCATTACCATTTTGGTTAAGATTTTTGACTTTGGGATTCTTTTTCGTGTGACTTTTTCTCTCTCTCTCTCTCTCTCTGGTTTGTAATCAACTCAATCTTACTGAGGTAGACGAGAGGACACAATGTTTATATTTTGCAGGTTGTAAAAGAAAGGGAACATTTTTATGATGCTGAAAACAATTCAAAAATTTTTCTAGTTTTTCATTCATATTATAATACACACACACACACCTGTGTGTGAGTGTTTACTTGCTAGTTGTTATATGTTAGAAGTAGAAGAGACTCTCTCAATTTTTATGAATATATTTCTATTCTCTAAAATACTACACTATGGTTGGTTCTGTCTGTGTGCAAAATAAAAAGATGTTTTGACGGAATATTATTAATATGAGTCAGTTTGAATTCACAAACAAGAGTCAGAGACAAAAGTTTTATAAAAAAAAGAATTGAGACATTTAAATAGTTGAATGAATAAACAAGATGGTATGTGTGTGTGTGTACATTGAACAATGTTCAATGAACATGTATTGATAATGATAAATAAGAGAAAAACTGGTCAAGACAAGGATATTTTTGTGTTTCTTATTTTCAATTCCATAAACGTATTATTATTCTTGGCAAAAGTTAAATATATGAGGAGGACAAGTCGGAATGTGAGAAAAAAAATGGAGAGAGAGAGAGAGAGGTGTGTGGATTATTTTGTGATGGATGGCCATTCTGCAATGACCACCAAGATTTGTCTTGTAGTTAAGTTTTGTAGTGAGGAGTGACGTAAAAAATTCAACATTCAAGTTCAAGACGCAGAGACGAGAGAGAAATCAACCTATGACATCAAAATCCTGTTTCCTACCATATTTTCTATTATTCTTTTTTTATTTAAAAAAAACTTTTGAACATCTATTCTCCCTTCGTCACAATTCATAAAGAGATGGAGAGAAACAAGTTGATTTTTTCATAAGAGAGAGAGAGACATGAGTTTCCACGCCATGTTTAACGGAAAACGGAAAAAACAATGGTTTTTTTTACACTTAGTATTTCTGTCTGTCTCTATTCTATTACTCTCGTCAGTCATTATGTACATTATACATACACAGTTCATTTTATTTCCATCTGGTTTTCTTGTTGTACCTTCATTTGCTACAAATTATTGTATTAATGTTACTACTCCCCTGTACATGTACACAGAGAAGTTTTTTTTCTCATCGTCAGAGTTCAACAAAATATTCCTCTATCAGTAAATAATCACATAGCAAAAATATACCGTTCTCCTATCGAGTGCATTTTTTTTCCTCTTCTTTCTTTTGACTCTTTGGTCACAAGTCAAAACTCAAAACCTAAACCACGATTTTATTACAAAATATTTTTTTTATTAGTATTATTACAATCCCTCCCTCTCTTCCCAAAAGACAGTGAGTCACTTTGTTATTGTTGACCGAAAAAAGAAGGGAAGATAATTAATTAATCCAATAAAGACCCGTTAACATTATGTATGAGAGTTACATTGTAATGTCTTGTTATGTAGGCCCAAAGAATAAGAAAAAGGTACACAATATTTACACAATGGAAAAGGGGTAGCTCCCTTATGTGTTGTACATGTGTATTTACGTAGTTACATGTCCCTTAAAGGAATCTTTTTCTTGGTTTTGGTCTTGTACTTAACAATTCGACCTTCATAAGTACATGTACACACATAGAGAAGAATGTGGACTTTGGGGTATCCTTAAGCGGCGGCTCAAAGACCCCCCTCCTCCCTTCCTTTCCAGTTCATTGAACAGTGAAGAGAGCCATGTGAGTTTTTTAAAAATCTTCTCTGTCATATTGACAACTTCATTGTCTTTTTTTCATGGTGCTCATGAAAATGTCAAAATGAATGTAAAGAGGCGGTAATTGGAGAGATTCTTGTCTATATTTAATTTAATTATCTTTTTTTATTCTCATAATTCTATTTTATTTTTTAATCAATATCTGTACATTGTTCATAATCATAATGTAATGTCCAATGAAAATCATTTGAATGGCTAATGGAACAGACTGGAATTTTTGGGAGATGACGAGTCACATCTCACAATTCAAAATATTTTTCTATTCTTAAATGGAAATATTTGACAGTCAAAGACTGTCAAGTTCACTAAACACTTTAAATGTTAAAAATAATAAAAGTTTATTTTTAAAATTCTTACAAGATAAGACGTAAGAGTTAATGAACCTGTTGAAAAGTTGATGGCCTTTAGGGTGTCGGTCAAAGTCATGAAGGATTTTTCCCAAAAATAGTAAGAGCACAAGTGTCCCATAGAAATGAGAAGGACAAATACGAGTAGTATTACGGTGACAAAAATAGTCTAAACTCTATCAATAGAAAAATCTATTTGGGTAAATAAATCAAAAGTCCATCACCACAATGAGGGAAAACAAGTTAAGCTCTTGAGCCTCTTTCTCGTTTACATATATTATATTTTGGATTCTCTATTCTTCAAAAATCCTTCACCTTTACGTTCCCATTACTCTTCTCTTTTAAACTCAAGTGCCTCCTTTTGTCCCTATATCTGTATCTGTACATATACTTTTACTCTCAAACTGTACTAATATTACTTGTACACTCAAAATTAACCTCATAGAGTGAAACTCAAAGAATGTAAAGACAGTCCCCTTTACCTTGAACCCTTTGAGAGGTTGAAAAAGGCGAGGAAAAATTTGTTTATTTCACGGACTCTGCTTCTCCCCCCAAAAATACTGAAATGTATATTCATCTTCATCTCTAATATAGTATCATGTACATGTAAGTTGAGCAAAAAAAACAAGAACATGAAAAATGTTTTGGGAGGATAAAATAGCCCGAGAATTCATCAAGAGAGTGGACGAATTAATAGAAATATTAGTACAGTACTTGATGCCGTACTAAATGTTACAAAAATGATTAAATATGGGTCTAACATTTTTTTTAAAGAAAAAAAAGATGCACACCATGTGATATGAGAGGCTCAACAAAAAAAGATGAAGATTCAGAGAATAGTTAAAGGAAAGTCATAATCGTTGTCAAATTAAAGGAGCACTTCCTTCTCATTCCCTTGTGTGTGTCTTGTTGTGTGTTTTCTACTGTATTTTCTTTATGTTAGTTCCGCTGAGAAAATTAATAACATGCTTACCACTATGTGTACTTTGTACACATACATATACACACACACATGTATGTGTATATAACAACCCCCTCCCCCACTTGTATTGTTTTTTTACCCCAACTTTTTTGAGTCAGGCTAGACTTATTTTGGCGTAAAGCGGAAAATTTAATCTGGTTTCTCATGTTTTACAATTATTCACAGGTTGAGCACTAAATATGCACACACCACACAGGTAGGCAGACATCATAACGAAAAATTATTTTTTTTAGACTTTAGACAATAAAGGATCAAGGATGAAGTGGATGAGTTCATCGTGGCAAACTCTTTTCTATTTTCTTGAGTTAAAAACAAAAACTAACGGTTCCAATCGAGTTGGAATCATGTAAACAATTTTATATACAGAACAATTGTCTATATATAAATATGTATAGTCCATATTGTTATTTGAAAATGTGTAGTATTAACTTTGTTTACACAAGATGTTTTACACTAAAGATTTTTGTGTTTAATAGCCTCGTCTTACTCATCTTTTCACCCCTTTTTTTATTTCATCTCTTTACACTTTTACAAAATGTATATCACACCTACGAATAATTTTTTTAGCACCACAATCAACCTAGCTAAATTATATATATAATATTGTATGTCCTATTATAGGACTTCTATTTTATAGATGTATAATTTCTATATCTAGAAACTCAACGTCCCATGAACCAACTTGTTCTTCTTTCTTATCTTTTTTATATTTTAGGCAAAATTAGAACTAATTGAACGTAGGATTTATATTTTGTACACTTTTTTGGGTTGGGGGAGTTCTAGTAAAGTTTTTTTTGGTAAGGAAAGATTTAAATTGAAATTAATGTGAAGGAAGACAGAAAAGATTTTTTTGTACATTCAGTTTTTAAATATTTTTTTGAGTGGTGTTTGATTTAAAAAAATTAATTTAAATTGTAATTCAAAATTGGCACTCAAAAAAAGACTGAAAATGTCAATAAAAAACTGAGCTGAAGAAAAATAATTCAAGTGGCATAAAAATAGAGAGTGGACAAAAACTTATAAATATTGTTCAAAAAGATAAATGAATGAATCCTTACCACAAACAAAAAACGACAAAATCAGAGAGAGAGCATGCAATTTGCACACGTTTTGACAATTTGTAAAAATCCTTCAGAAAATCCAGGGGAAATTAAAATTGACGAAATTGTTGCACCAAAAAAATATTCTTTTTTTCACAGTCTGGACCAAAAAGAAAACTTTTAATTGTATTTATAGATGACAGTCATTAGTCATTCCCTACCACAAATAAAAAAAAGAGAACAGAGTAAAATAAAATACTCGTAACACACAAAATAAGGACGTCGAGTCGTGGAAATAAAGTTGTAACACGTAGAGAGAGAGGAGTAGTGTAGTTATAATAATAGAGTAGTAGAGTTTGAATAAAAAATAATTATTTAACAACAAGTAGTTCGAAGAATTAAGACTTATTTTTAGTTCTTTTTTATTTCTTCTTCTCCCAACTGTCTATTATATTCCCTCGTCTTCGTAATGATCAAAGTTGAAGTGTCTTGTCTTGTGATGAAGAAGGGGATCCTTGTAAAAATTATTATTAGTTCACAAGAACTGAACAAATAAATAATAAATTATGTTTACAATTTTATTTCTCCATGTAAAACAGTATTAGACGAATATCTCTCTCTCTCTCTCTGTATTTGGCTATTAAAATTGTACAGTGTTGTTCCTCTTGTTGAATCAGAATTAAAAATAATTTGTCTGATTAATATATATATATATATATAGGCACTTGACTAATCGTATCTATTTTGTAATTGATGATCAATGGAGTGTGTAAAATGAGCCTGAGTATATATATATATATATATATATATGGATATATATAATATTGGAATATTTAAGGAACGATTATTTTTTTAGAAGGAAGGAACGAGAGCTCACAGTAGAAAAAGAATTGTTTTAAATTTCGTAGTTAAAAGTTGCTCTTTTGTGTGTGTTGTAGTAGTTATATATATATTATTTAGTATATTGTGATGAGGATGATGATGGTAAATAATAATCGCAAAAAGAAGTCAGAGCGGTAAAACTGACTGACGATGACGCTGCTCCAAGAGCTCACAAGAAACAAAAATGATCTTAATATGTGAACTTCTCACATGGCTCACAACACCAACACATGAAAAAACTTTTTCTTACATTACACACGAGGTGCACTCACACATAAAGAAATCAAGTCCATATTACCAGATACAGTCAGACTATAGACACACAAGGAGTGAGATGAATAGTGTATATCTGTAACTGACTAAGGGCTCACATACGCAAGACAATGTAAAAACAATTTTGGTGTATATAAATTTATTATGTGAGTAAAGACTACTCATACATATATCTGTACTCTCAACGTTTGTCTTACGTCTCTTAGGCTATCTCACTCAGGTGTGTGTGTAGCCATGTACAACTACAATTTAGTTGAAATACCTCTTTTTCATCAGTTTTACATACATAAGCATACGCACATACGCAGAAAAAGAGGATTATAGTGTACGATTCACATTTAGCTAAATATTCTAACATGATGTACATTGTACAATGTACAGAGACTATGTATATATTTTACATATAATTATTAAAATCTTGAATTGTCTATGACTAAGCATGTGAGTAGTAATAATAAATATGTGTGTATGTGTACTCTCTACACATATGAGACACAAGTGGTGTTCTTAAGTATTGTTCAGAATAGAAAAATTCTAAGTAAGAGAGAGAGAGAGAGAGAGAGAGAGAAAAGAGGAGCAAAAACTTGTGTACGTCACAAGTTTCCCTCCGACCAATCCACTCTTGGTGTGGCTTCCCAAACCACCAACTATTCCACCTGTGTCTTGTATATATATATATATATGGTTTATTATTAATCTTTTGCAAAATAAAATGAGAATACTTTACTCATTTATACACCTGTAGCTTCTCTCTCTCTTCTATTGTTTTTTCCTCCCTTTTTCCTTCTTATTTACAGGACTTGACTTTCATGTCTTAAATTGTCTCTCTAATTTTTTTCTTTACTCTTTCCCATATATATATATAGACACTACAGATAATTCTTCAAGTAGATTACTCACTGTACTCTATATATATTTACACATGTCCTAACGTCTTTTCTTTTTTAGCTACCCCTTTTTTTGGTAAGTCTTACATAATATTTCATGCTTGGTTGTGAGAGGCTGAAGTTTTTTTTGGAGGGTTTATAAATGGAGTTTTAGGAGAAAAAAAATAGTTCATGCGTTATTATTTATGTGTCTACTATTTCGATGACTACTTGAGTGAGAAAAAAGGAATTTTTATTTTAAAAAAAAAACTTTTCTTTGTTACCTTTACTTTAATAGCTAATAATGTTTAATTACAGAAAAATAAATACAAATATCTGTACTACACACAGCAAGTGTAAGGAGTAGGCTAAGCACGCGTGCAAAAATATAAAATATCTTTCCGCTCTTCATTTAATTTTTGTGTCTGCTGTCTTTTGTCTGTCTCTGTCTCTGCCTCCTAAATATAAAGAACATTTATTTTCATGAGTAATAAAAAAAGGAAAAAAGACAATGAGTCGAGAGAGAAGAGACACAAAAAAACACGAGAAAAGTGGAGTCTCTCCTTTAGCTTTTAAGAATTTTAATATATGAATTGTCCATTTTTTGACAAGAAACATTTTCTACTTATTTTTACCGGACTTCCTTCTACCTCGTACTCTATTTGTAAGAGTGTTCAGCGTGAGGCTGAATGTATAAACAAAACCTTCATCAATTCTTCTCGCCTCCATTCTTCTCTGTATAATTCATCATTTTTCACGTGAGAAAACTCCTTCTAAAAATCTTTTTTTTATAAAAAAACATTTATCATAACTGTACATAACACAACATACTTGTATTAAAATGTGTGTAATGCTATTTCTTGAAATTTAATGCTTGTTAATTCTCTACAACTTATTTTTACTTGTACTTGACTAAATAAAATAGTAAACGACAAACCTTAGGCTTATTTTTATTAATTTCATTTAAAATAAATTTTATTGTTCATGTTTCTGTTTCTGTTTTGGTAAGAGTTTTGATTTGGAATAATTTCAATCAGATGAATCACGTAAGAAAATGTGTTTCGATGATTTGACAGTAATTTACATGTATAATTTAAAAAAATAATTGTCGCAAAAAAAACAATCAAAATAAGGGAGGTCTGATGTGAATCTGGATAAAAGAAGTACAGAAAAATTGTGTTTTGAATGGTAGAGAGTGTTGGGGTATAATAAGAGATGATAATAAGTAGGGCGAAAGAGGAGGCTGAATGAATACAGATGCTTCCAGGCGCCTCTTTTTCAAGAGTGAAACCGCTAGTTGAAATCACACACAAAATGGAGAGAAGGCCTTTACATGACTTAAATACTCCCCAGTACCACCGTAACCATGGAGGTTACACAGTGCACGATTTTTCATTCTCCACAAAACTACTTACATCTTTTGTTTTTTCTTCCTCTCTCTCTCTCTCTTCCATACTTAAACTTGCATCTGTAATCGACGAGATATATGTAATCATAACTCTGGTTTATGACAACTCTTGACTTTTTTTATCCATCCGTCTCTCTCTCTTGTTTTTTTCAAGGGGTTTGAGACTGAGACACCGAAATATTTGCCCACGCCAATCATACCTCTACCCTCCAGCTAAAAAATTAAATTCCCAGCTCTTCATATTTCCTAATAGAAAAAGAAAGAATGAGTGTGTGTATCCAGAAAAGTTTTTCTCATGCTCTAATCTTAAACCATAGCCTAAAAAAAGAAGATGATGATGAGAGCTTTTAAGCGTAATCTTTTCAAAATACCAAAACTTCATTATACAGTATAATCAGACTAAAGAGAAAATGAGACAGAAATAAAAACCAAAAAATTTCTTCTTCTTCTTTTTAAATTTTGTACAGATACAGATTACATTCACATTCGTTTTTAGTAGCCAGTGGCCACTTTTTTTAATCATTATCAAAATAATGTATTTTTAAAATTCTTTCAGGTTTTCTCCAACTCAAACCAACTCGAGTCATATCTCTATTTTGAACTATAAAACATTTTGTCTTTTGACTTAATAGTTCAATCAAGTATCAACTAAAAATTTAGGATCAAAGCTAAAGTCATTTTTTAATTTACTTTTTAAAATGTCAACTCTAAATTAAATTAATCATACAAAAATAGTTATCAAAATTATAAAAGACAGTTAACAAACTCAACAAATCGACTATCAAATGGGGTTTATTATATTGCCCTCAGATTGACCAAACGGAATTCTTCATCTCTCTCTCCCTCAATCTTAAACTAAAAAAAATGAGAAAGAAGCTGAGAATATTTTCTCATGACTTCTAAACAAGAAATATTGTATACTGTACATATAATTTAAAATGTATATAAAGTTTACAACTTTTTTAAACCATACACATTAAATATTTTTCCATTTTTTTTATACATCTATCTCTACCCATATCATGCAAACTTACAATTCTGTCTCTCTCTCTCTATGAAGAGACTGAGACTTGTTATTTACAATAAGATAAAAAAATGCATGTATTCGCCTCAGAAGTCAAAATCCACACATACACAAAGATAGAGACAATATAAATGTGTACGTGATGGTGCGAATAGTGGGTTGTTGTATAATTTGCGAATCCTGAATTGCAATACTATGTATTGTGACTCCAAGAGAGAGAGAGAGAGAGAAATACGTGCAGAATTATTCTCCCCGCCCTTCTTTCACTAGACCAAAGGTACTTATTAAGCTTGAAAAAGAAGATTATCAAAAACTCAACACGTATATATACTCAACCTTACAATCTAAAAAAAAAGATCCGTTCACTTTATTATCTCTCACACAAAATAAATGCTTGACTTTTGACGTCAATCCAGTATCCTCCACTCCAACACATACGAGGGGAGATCAAAAAGTAATGATTATGATTTTTTATCTCGATTCGTTGTAAAGCGATGACCAAGATATTTGAGTATGTTATACTAGAACTTGTTAGAGGTCTACATAAAAAAATTGAAGTTTTGAAAACAATTTTAAGCGTTTCAAAAAAAATAATTTCTGAAACCAAAAAACACGCCATTGCTCCGGCG